>JAQGAR010000812.1:0-12009 GCA_034697865.1 Oribatida sp.
TCAGCGTTTGGATCTCTAAATACTTGGGAGGAATTGGTTTCACTGCCGACTTGTAAGACAATTATCCCTTTTGTCGCGGAAAATAACTCTGTTCTCTATTTCAGTCAAATATTCAATTTTCATCCCTTGTTTATGACGTTAGGAATGGTCTTCATCTTCGGCGATGGTGTGTATCAATTGATTTAAAGGACAGACATCTGATCAAAAGTGTCAGTCCTTACAATATGTATGTCTAACCATCAATTTCTTCCCAAATATCAGCCATTCTGTGCTATCGAGTGCTAAGAAATGAGCGAAAGAAGATACTGAAGATAATGCACGCCATCCTCAACGGCTCGGCTCTAGTGTTGGCGGTGTTGGGCGGGTGGGCAGTGTATCACTTCCATAACATGAAAGGCATTCCCAATTATTATTCACTGCACAGTTGGATGGGAGTCTTGACTCTTATGCTTTTTATGGGCAATTTTGCTGGAGGCTTTATCACATTCCTCTTCCCTGGCCTTAGTCCCGCATACCGCCGCCTTATCCTTCCCTATCATATGTTCATGGGAATGTCCTTATTTGTTATGGCGTGCGCTACCGCTCTGATGGGTATCACCGAAAAGGCGTTCTTCACTTTGTATGTGTTTTTATTTTACAATTGAATCAAAACTAACTAAAACTTACTTTTAATGATAGGACCGGATTGGACGGAAACCCCAATTATTCAGACTTGCCGGCGGCCGGTGTCATAATTAACTTATTGGGAATCTCTATACTGCTCTTTGCTATTGTGGTCATCTATTTGGTGTCGAACCCTCAGTTCAAGCGCCGACCGCTTCCAGAAGAACAGGCACTTCAACTCCAAAACGAAGAGACGTCATCTCTCAACTAATTGTGTTCTGAATTGCAATTAAATTATTTTATTGTATTTTATTGTTATTCAATGATTTTAATTGTATTTATTCGACGTTTTATTAAATTATTGATTAATTTATTGGATTTTAAAGCTTTTTAAAACGATTTAATCGATTTTATTGTAACTTTCGGTCTGTCTTTCAATGCAAATGTGATGTGAATTCACAACAAATATATTTAATTTTCTATTCAATTGTTGTTAACTTTTGACAGAATTGATGTCAAATATATTATATGTTTTTAATCGAAAACAATATTTATTCAAATGAACCGATTGTTTGTATTTTTAATTATTTACTAAATGTTTGCTTAAATTATTGATTCAATTAACGAATAAATGAATATAAACTGTCTTCAAATCAATACTTTTTGATTATTTTTCAAAATTACAGTCAAACACCCATTTAATGAACACACGATCTAAAGGACTCAAAATGTTTATAAAATCGGTGTTTGACTGTAATTGAAAAGAATTTCTTTTTCTTAATCGTGGAATTCACTGAATTTTATTATGATTTATAACTAGGTCATTGAAAAGTAATAACTTATTTACACGATCATTTTATAACATCTAAATTAAATTTATTAACTTGTTAATTTATAGATGATTTGCCGTAAAATTCCGATAGAATTGATGATTAGATGAGCATGGTGTAAAATTCTAGATCAAACTAGGCAGAGATAGTAGACTGAAGTTTTGAAATCAAGTAAAACTGACAGCCTATTACATCTCGCCAATTTGAACAAGAACAATAGATGCTTTAATTTTGCTGGCAACTCACCCTGAGCAATTTTTTTTCTCTTGACTGTTGAAAACAGAAAATAATTAAAGAATTTATTAATAAACTATTAATTTAGTTCATTGACTCAATTGATTCACAAAACAATTGAATTCATTTTGAAATCAGATTTGACGACAAAATAAACTGAGTTTTGAATTAACTTTTTGTATTTGCAATGAATTTTGTAAAACAAATACCAAAAATTTATAAACTTTGCACTTTTCGTATATAAACTAAGGGTTGGGTTTCCTATAATAGGAATACCTCTAAATGTTATGCCAATAATCTCGCAAAAACTGAAAACGATTTGAATGATAAAAGTTGTGAATTTGTTAAATCAAATATTCAGTGAAGCGTTCAAATCATTAAATCAATTAAAAGTTCAAAACTAATAAAACTAATGGATTTCAACATTCAATTCAAAAGTTTTCATTAAATATTAATTATTATACATTTTTAATACAAATTTTGAGAACTATTATGCGTTATTTCCCAGGTCCTTTTTAGGGGACCTGTTTCTACGGAATTTGATATTTTTAGAAATTATTTTTATAAGGAATATTTACAGAGTATTTCAAGAATTTTCTTGGTAGTTATTTGTATTTATTCTGATGAGACGAAATGGCCTCAATTCAAATGAAAGTTGGTTTTTAAAACAGAATATTTTGAGTCAAAATCTTTAAAATATTCAGATGAGTCTCATATCATGTCTCTAATGAATTAAAACTATCGATTCATTTGAATATTCAATGGTTTTATGAATAAGAATAATAAAAATTTGTATTTATACGAACCCGAACGACTTTGATGGTCCATGCTAATTCACTACATGTAATAGATCTGAAGGCTTCACAATTTGAAATCTTATTGAACACTAAGTAATTAGATTTATTAACAACTAATTAGGACTGTATTTCAAGTGATTTCCAGTATTCTGTAGACACTCAAGAGAGAAGTCGATCCTAATGTGAAATAACTCTTCATTTGATCAGATTTTAAAATTGTGAGTATGCATGAACAATCTATTGATTGGATGTATTGTGTGCTTCCTGTGTGCTTCATGTGTCCGAGACTTTGATCCATTAAACAGGATATCAACGCAAAAGTGTTTTGAATAAGGTTTGGGGAAAATATGTGTTTTCATTACATAACACTCTGTGGTATTCATCACTAAAATCGATTTTAAAGGCATTTATTATTAGAACATTTGAGCAGGCTCCTATTTCAACATAAACAAGCTAAATATAAATTGAAAACAAATTGATTTGTAATGGGCTTTCGAAAATGGAAAGTCTGCCAGTCTTTAATGTCAGATGAAATGATAATTTTGAAAATTGTAAAGATGACATCCGAAACCTTATCTTCATTTAATGATCCAGGTCTTTTGCTTCAATTTAGAAACTCTCGGGCGGAAAGTCCTAAGAGCATACGAATGAATTTAAATCATTAAACCAATTATTTGGTAATAATTCTGATTTTAAAGAATATTATTATTTAATGGAATTCAGAAAATTGTTGGCAAAACTCAAATCACAGGAAATAATTTTTTTTTCTCTAAAAATGTTTTTAATGTCTGAAAGAATCGCATTTCATATTTGAATCATAATTAAAACAATTTGTCTCTACTTCTGTAATACGATTTGCTTTTGTAATGTTTCAAAAGGAAACTAATATTTCAACAAACCAACTAGATGATTCACATTATTGACCAAGCAATTTAATTTCAGACTATTCATAGTTGTTTGTCCGGATAATTGATTTAATAACCATTCAAACAAAAGAGTCGAATATCAAAAATTTTCAAAATTATAATCAAATCAAAAATATTTGTACAACGATCGAGAAATTGGCCAAATTATCATTATGTAATTTAGAATCACCATGGTGATGTCCACCCAAGATCATTAATAAGTCCGTTCATAAATAATTTGAACAAGAGCAAAATTCCAACAAAACAATGATTTTTAATTTTATTCAGGATTCAAAAAAGTAAACAGAATTTCATTTATGATAAATGAATCGACAGATTATTAATAAATCAGTTTTTGAATAAAATTTGTAATAAATATTTGTTTCCAAGTAATGAAAGAACACATCAATTTATGGATGAAATTATAATAAATATTTCGAATTTCGTAATAATTATAATAAATAGGAATTTTGTTTAAATATATTTAATATATTATTTATATTTTATTAAACGAGGAAAAACAGACACAAATTCTTACAATGTTTTACAATAAACTTTATAATTGATATAACAATTCATTTTGTGCTCAAAGTATAGCATAATTAGTGATGTTTTCAATAAAGTAGTTTTCGGTCAAAATATTTCATATAATTTTCTTTTCGTCGGATTTCGATATCATTTCCAATCGTTTTTCAAAAACATTAAAAATAATTAAAATTTCATTTTCTGATTCATTGAAAATTCAAAGTTGTTTTAAACTAAACAACAGTTAAAGCCAATGAAAAGCAATAATTTTGTAACTTTTTAAACAAATTTACAGATTTTATTCGTTTTTTCAGCGAAACTGTTAACAAAAATATAGCAAATGTATAACAAAATACAACAAGTGCTACATTTTCTCACTGATCTCAGACTAAAACTACTTATTCCTTTTTTACAGGGGTCATTTAATGTTGGCATAGGATTGTTCGCAGATAACCATGCTGCCTTGAACATTTAGCAGAGCACCAGCTACATTATTATCTACTGCATTGTCGAGATAAAAGTATCATTCAATTCTATGCCCTGAGTGACTAAACCTTTGATTTAGAGCCAGAACCAAAGTAAAAGCCTAGTTTTAAATGATGTAGCTAATTGACCCGCATCATCCATATCAGGTTTGAATGGTTTTTCAAAATAAACTTCCCTTAAAATTAAATTTATTTGTTATGCAAACGGAATGCAATACTAATCACAAACACAGACATAAGAAGACATCAAATATTTTGATGAAAAGTATAAGTATTTGAAGAAATTGTGATTTCAATGAATGAAAACAGAAATCGATTCAATTCTGATCTTGTGATCAGACATTTGAAATTACCGTTTATTCTGAAGGTTTTGAGAATAATATGAGTTTTAAAGTCAATAAAAGTGCGATTAGTTTCAGTTAAATACCGGAGAAATTGTCGGAGAAAATAGATTATCGTTTCATAACTCGACGGCTAAACAACTCTTTTATTGTATTTCAAAAATAGTTTCGATATTTGAATCAATAGACAAAAAGATTGTGAAAAAGTTGATTACAAATCCTATTTACTATTAAGAGTTATGAAACGATAATTTCGCTCAAATGTTGGGATAAATGATTTTTCAGTCGATTTCTGTTTTCATTTCAGTTTCTTTAAAGTATTTTCTGATATAATAATAATGTTTTTAACAGTTTTTCAATAGACACTCATTAAAGACCAATAACTAGGTTTTACTCTATAATTAGGTAAAGATCGTCGGCTGGAAGAGGAGGGCGTCACTAATAACCGGGGGTTTACTGATATGTTAGACTCAATTCTAGTTTAATCGAAAAGTTATAGGATTTTCTTTAGATTTTGAACTTAGATTTTGATTTCAGGAAAATTGTATTAAATTTTATGACTCAAAGTTTTTGATTAAAGTGATTTCTGATTGAATCAAACTTTAAGTGGAAATGGATTTGGAATTTTTGGGATCGTATGGTATGAATAGTTCTTAAAATTGATTTTTCATTGGGTTCTCAATAATTCATAACATAAATGAAAAATAGAGGAAAGTCTGCAAAACAAGAACTGAGTCTAACGTTAGAAAAATATAAGCGTTTGTTTCGATTGACAATCAATTCATAAAAGTATTTGAAACAAAAAATAGATTTTTGGAGAAATTCGCGATTCGTGTTCGTCGTAATTGTAAGCCGTGTTTGAAGAGGTGTATCAGTTCTGTGCCAAGTTCTTGAGGATTGCCTGGACCTCTTCGGCCACAGCGGTCAGCACATACTCGAACTGTGCTTTGGTCTTAACCATTCCCATGCGCTGATCGCGAATGTGCTCCAGTGTTGCCGCGATGTCGATTTCTTTTGCACCTTTCGTCATACGATTCAAAACCATATCAATCGAAGTGTAGGTTCCGGTTCTACCCGTGCCGTCACTACAATTCAATTAATGAAAGCATAAATTCACGCAAAGAGTAAAACTATGAACAGTTGGAAAGTAGTTCACAACAGAAAACTTCTAACTGGGTTAAGCATTCTTGAAAATTACCTGCAGTGAGTCACAATGGGACAGGATCGGCCTCGGTATGACTTGTTGACTTTCCTGCAAAAATCAATGAAATATTTTTAAAATAAATTTTCACAAATTATATTCTGAATATTAATGAATTGAAAGTGATCTTAGTGATTAATTAATTGTTTTGTGGAAATTTAAATTCAATTGAGTTTAAAGAAGCAAACGAATGGAAAGTAGTGTTGATTAGTGGACAGGCGATAGCGGTGAAAGAGCTGAAACATAGCCATCACTTTTGTGACTATGCAATTAGAATGCGGTTTAGTAACGCAATTGCACCAATCACAAAAATGATGACCACATCGCAGACAAGGTTAGTCAATAGCAGGTCAGTCAGTTAGTCATCATAACCACAGCGCTGGCCTTCTCTAAGCGTCGAGATTTGTAGCACAGCATTAGATAAGAAGAGATTTACTCTTAATTAGTCGCTTATATCAGAAGTGAGTCCCAAATAAAAGCTAATGGAAAGAGTCATAAATTAAGAACAAACGCAACTGAAGTAAGCCGTTCCGATGGTGTGCGCTCTCAGAGACACATCCATTAATATTATATAATAAACTAATTAATTACAATAAGAGTTAAAGTATTGGCAATGATTGCACAGCTGTGGGTGGGTTTTGCATACCTTCTGAACTCCAGTATTGATTTGGCGTTTGGTGGCACTCCGTTCTCAGGCCAGGAGAGGAAATGGAATTGTGTCACAGTTCGGGTCTCACTAGTTTTCAGATTCTTCAGATAGAAGCTTCTGACCAGATAGTCGTCGCACCAGATGTGTTCTGACACTAAATGAACCTCATAGTTGTGGTAGAGCTCACTGCCTTCCTCTGGCCAATACCTATGACACATGGATACACCATTCTCCATGAGTCGGGTCAACATTACAATGATGACACTGCCTTGCTCCCAAACCATCTATACAATGTATATTATTCAGATTAATCTAGATTATTAATATAAAACTGTAAAGACAAACCTGCCAGAAGTCAGCGGCGGTATGTGCAAGAGGTCCCTGTGTTGCGATATAAGCCGGGTTTCGAGGGTCGTGGTCAGTCTGAAGAGACGGTTTATTCAGTGAGATCTTTGTGTGAAAAATAATTTTCAAAAATATATTTACAATTGTGTTGGCGTTTATGTAATCGGAACCCGAATTGTTGGCCAAATCGTTGAGAATGACTCGCGAGTGATCGTATGGTAAGATATCGGGGTAGCGGTTCTTCTTTGCGTTCTGTGGAAGACTGGCCGCATGTGTTGAACAGGGGTCAGCCTCGTAGGCGCACAGGGCTTCCCATTCTCTATCCAAGCGGTCTTTCTTCTTCAAATGGTCCTCCATATAGGACTAGATTTATAAAAAAAAGTTAGAGAATAATTGGATTTTAAATTAAAAGAGACTGACCAAGATGATATGTCCAGTGGAGATGTCCATATTTGAAGCAACAGGTTCTTCATTCCTTTACAAAAAATAAATAAATATTTTATTATTTCATTCAATGCTTTGTCTTTTGCTAAAAGAAATGTTAAATAAATTATTTAAATAAATGATATTTTATTCGAAAAAAGAGGATTAACTCCGATATCAAACCCGAAATAAATGAAAGATAAATATATATATGAAAAGATTTGCTGAAATTGAGTATAAGTTTAAATATAAGACATTTTCAGCAATGGCTTTATTTCTTCAATTCGATTGCATAGAGAAATGAGATTATCATTGAAGACGACATAAATATCAGAAACATATTTAAGTTGCAATCAATACCATAACATCAGTTATGTATGTTATCTAATGGATTGTGTATCTCAGGTCTGTCCTCAGCTTTAAGTCCCAAATATAAAACTAATATCCAATATATGTTCGGCTCTTCTGATATTAAAATAATTCAAAGTATTTCCTAATAACCTAACGTTTCGGGGAAATGACATACATATATCGGAAAGCAATGCATACATTTTCAGTCAGAGCCAACCATACAGAGAAGTAGTGCCCAAAACTAGAGTTCGAGTGGAGTAGAGTTTCTCAAAAGTTCTTATATCAGTATTTTATTACAGGAATGGCATTAATCTTTAATGTTCTCTTCGTTCGTCTCTTTATCTGGTCCTCAATGGACTGTCGTTTGCTTTTTATTTTAGTTCTCGTTTTTGAAGCGCATAAACAGTGAAAGCACACGAAAAACCAGTAGAGATAAAGACAGAGAAACAACAAATATTTGTCTTGTAATGGACAGATTATTACGTGCGCCATAAGCCCACTATATATATACACACACACTCAGCTCATAGAATATATAAAATGTATAGTAACTACGAGTATATCAATAGTGAATATTATGCTATTTAGACATTATTGCCCATCAATTTATCTGACCAAGAGTTTACTTTACGGGTGGATAATGGCTCACATCTAACGGATATCTGCAGTATTGACACATAAGTCAAATTGACTCAACTCCGCGACTCCACAACAGAGAGGAGTTATACTTCTTTCACTGCTTTCCATTTCCAACTCATTCCCTTTCCTTCTGTTAGTTATGAATAATTTCAAATTAATTTACTCTAATGTTGTGTTTTGTTGTATTTCATGCTTTCATTTCTAATCCTTAACTCATTTTTCATTCACTTTTTCCTTTATGTTTAAGCCTCGAAATATTGATTATGTAATTGAAAACTAGTTTTAATATTTATCATCATTTGAGGGCATTTTAGATTAAATTGTGCCAGGCTAAGTTTAAATTGAATGCGAGGGGTTTGAGTACGAAGTAATTTGAATATCTCTTACATTATTTTTCTTAACAACTATTAAAGAAATGAATATATAATTGAAAAGTTTTCCGCAGAAAATTGAATATTCTTTCGCTTCAAAAATGGATTTTTGATGATTTTTATACTAATATTGAAGATATTTTTTTCAGGAAATCAGATGACCTATTTAGTTTTTATGGAATTTAAAGTGAATTGAGTAAAAACTAGAAAGTAGAGTAATTTATTCAAGTTAAAGTGAAATGACTACAACAACCTTAACTCAAATCTAATCTGAAATAGAAATTCGCCGAACGATAGAATCAATAAAATGTTAATAATTTTAAATAAGAATATATTGTAAAGCAAATGATATCAGAATCCGAGTTCAACAGAGGATAAGCGATGCACAGAATGAAGGGTAGGAGAGGGAGATATTGGCTCACTATTGCTTTCATTTGATTCTCTTATGTATCGAAAGACTCTGTTTGGGAACAGATACACCTGGGATCAAATCAGCGAATAACAAACACTAGAGTCCAATGCAATGTTGTCTTAACTGTTGAAACGTTTTTTCAGTAGTTTTCGTTTCACAAATTGCTTATAAAACTCAATTTTTTTTTACTATTATTTATATCTTCAATAAAGGCAAGGAATGCAAGAAATCCCATATCTATTCAATGTATACAACAGTTTAAAAGTAATAAACGTATCGCTAAGATTAGAGGCAAGAAAAAAGTATTTTTCTGTTCGGATTAGGGTTGTACCAAATACATAATTCTATTCTTGGACAAATATTTCTAGGAATTCTCAATATTATTGAGAAAATTGATAGTTATTTAATACAATGATCAATGTAGTTTAGAGCTTATATGGAAGATTTCGTTTTTACCTAATTTATTAAATTTAACAAAAGTTTTTATTTTTGATATTACTTTTGATCAAGTTAATTTAGAATTTCTATCCAGAAACGAAAGTTTCAAGATCATTTCTTGAGAAACTTTCTAGCAAACTTTGTTGGATTCATCGCTAATTTGGAGAGTTTCGGATTATTTTGCATTCAAATCGCTTTTCTCGCTATCCATGACTGGCTGTTATGCGCTGGCATTCAATCAGAACGAAAATCTTTCCCTAACTTATGGTATGACTCAATCAGTGGGTCTTTCCTTTCTTTGACTTCAAATAGATTTACTTTATATTTGCAATTATAGCACAAGTGTACGGTTGAGAGGATGTGGAAATACTTTACGATTTGCGAGCTATTCATCAAAATAAGTGACTCAACTAATTAGCTCTTGTAATACACAATTATTCTTGTCTTTCAGACACCGACTCTATGCTCTGTTCACAACTCTATATAACATACAAAGAGTACTGTTATTTGAAATGAAAATAAAAAATGTTTTCAAATGCGTTTCCGATGAATATATGGTTTAAAAGAAATAATTTGAATCGGGTTTTAATTTCAAATAATTACCACGAGGATGTGGAAGATCTGCTGGGAGGGCTCGCTTGGGCTCCATCACTTGACTGGGAGAGTTTGCTAACCAATTTACTTGTTGAATGAACGCCAGTGCCTGTGGTCGGCGCTACTGTAATCGGTTCTTGTTTTTCATTAGACTTATTCTGCATTCTTTGTCGACACAAATCCTAAATAAAAGGACAAAAAAATCATTGAATTAAACATATATTGAAATCGTAATGAATGACAAATTTTCAGTTCAATTGATTGAGTGTAAACCCTCAATAGAGCAGTTAACAAGATCATTTCAAAGCAAATTTGAACTCAAAACTAAAAATCTATTTCAGGCTTTTTATGAATCAATAGTTAATCAGATGTGTGTTTGAATGTGAATACTGTCCACAAAACCCAACTCTCCCTAAAGCTAAGCATAATTTTTCATTCAAAATATCGGTTTAGTTATTTGGATATTTGGGTGAAACGATTGATAGCTTTGACTCAAAAGCGTTTAGATTTGAACAAAATTTTATTCCAAACAATTGTCTGTTTTATAAATGATATGTCGGAAAACAAACATACAATATATCAGAAAATTTTGTCAATAAAATTATAATACTTTATATATAATGCGAGCATTTTTAGTGTCCCTCTGAAAGAAAATGAGAAGAAAAAGTTTGATATCTCTAAGTATTTACTTTTTCAAAAACCAAATTCAATAGAATGAGAGGAAAGAATTTTTAGAGTGAAAAATAAATTTGAGATAATTTTATTTTGCAGACAATATCTACTCGAAGCTATAAAATAGGTTTAGTATATCAGTCAATATTTGAGATAAAGTGTGAACTTGTTATACCGTATATTATTTGTTAACTCATATCTTGTCTATCAATAGATGCCATACAACAGAATAATTGAAAATAGATTAAAAAGTGAAGAAAATCTGATACAAAAATGTGGAAAAGAATTTGGAAAACGAATTATGTGCTGAAAAATAGAGTTTCGAGGATATATTGATAAACATTTTTTCGCCCGATTCTCAATTTGGCTGAAAGTTTTCGTCGCAAATATTGATTTATTAATGGATATACTCATCAGCTCTGGTTATATATATTCAAAAAATAATTACTAACGATATAAAAACAAATAGAAAAAGACACGGAAACAGTCTATTGAGTTGTGATTCCGTTCAAAAAAGTCGCGAACAAACCGTCAAAACAGTCTGTTTTGCAGGGAAGTAGTCTTTAGGGCTATTATTTCAAATGAGATTCAATGGCTGTTTGTTTAGAAACAAAACAAATTGGTTACTGACCTGATAGTCCTGACTGGCCTCGCAGTCGCCCCTCGAAGTCAATCCCTGCAGCTTTTCTCGAAACTTTTCGTTGCGTCTGTAGAAGAATATGAGAACACCAGACAAGAGGGCCACCATAATTAATCCGCATAGTGTCAGCGTCAGAGTTGTCAAACGTTGAAGTGATTCCTTCACGACTCGATTCGACAGAACTTCAAGTTTTGTCTGCAAATGATTCAACGAAAACACATGTATTTAATGACTAAGTCTATAGAGAAGACTAACAAAATTAAAGTCAAAAAATTTCTGTCATCAATAGAGACGCAAAGAATAGCCGTTAGTTTTATTCAATCGTCTAAAACATAGATATTTTGTATTAAAATATCAATAGAAAAATGTAGGAAAACATTATTTTGTTCATACATTTGTCAGCTTTCCTTTCTTTTGGCCAACAATTCTCTACATTTGTCTTTCAATTGAGAGAAAAATACTAACATTAATAATAGTATATAAATGGTTTCCTTAGATACCAAAGAGCAACACATGAAGTACTACCGAATTTATGAAATACTAGCGAAACATTA
>JAQGAR010000813.1:0-12008 GCA_034697865.1 Oribatida sp.
AATACAATAAACTGAAGGAAAACATTCCCAACACTTGTATGAAAAGTTGAGTGTAATTTCTCTCTACTCTCTGACGGTTTATTCTGAGCGTATAGTCAGCCCTCATATCCAACGATCTCATCTTGGATCAAAATATTATTGTACCTGAAGTTGAGTCTTATTTTTCATTATTTAACTTTTGAAAAAACACTAAACAGAAGTCAGAAAAATATTAAGAGTTAATGTTGTGAAGAAAATACAATAAATTACAGACTTATCGACTCTGGACTGCACTCCCATATCATACAGATCTAAAACAAAGTCTCGATTCATTGGCTTCACAGCCAAACACCGTTTTTGCCTGCAATACAAACTTGCAAATTATGCAAATTATATACTTTTTCATAGTAAAAGCACCACTCAGAATTATCGATCTAGATAAACGAGTTCGCGGCAAAAAGCTCTCCAAATTCAGAGGAAACACATTCAAAGCAGAATTCCATTGAGACCCTGGCTATTGAGGGATAATATGAAAAATATATTATATTTTCCATCTCTGCCAAACTTAAGGGTTTGTGCGAAGAGTAGAAAAAATTGTTTGAATCATCGTTTTTGATGATAAGCTTATTATTAACTGCTCTCAAGTATAGAGTCATTTAGTGTTTAACCAATCGTTATGTCCCTCACTCTTATCCAATAAACTATTGCCTGACTTACCCAGAATACCAGCAAACCTGGATATAATCCTTGCCGTTTTTTGCTCATCTTGCCTAATTAATCGAACTCTTGAACTTAACCTTGATAATTCTGGGAATCTAGCCATTAGCAAAAATAAACATGGATAGAATAATATTGATCAACCATTAATTAACCCAAATAGTTACTTTATCAAGTATGTTTGGCAATGATAAGCCCCAAGCATTTATCTATCACGATTGCCTTAACACATACACTATCATTTAACTATGTAGATAAAATATAACTGGCGCTATTTTTAATTGGCTCTTATTCTACAGAAAATCCAATTTATTTTCTCGCTTTCAGTCTATTCTTAGAGAAGTTCTTTACACTCTTTTAAGATGACATAAATTCAGTTTTCATTTCAAACCAGGTTTTTGTGTATAATCTTCTCCTGAGATCTCAAATTTCGTTCTCACTTTTCCATTGATTTCATAGAAAATTTAATTCAAACATTATTTTCACACAAAGAAGAAAATTCTCCAAAGATTTCATTCCTATACAAAGAATGGGAAAAGTCGTCGACTAATCCGCAGTTAATAACTCTTTTGATCTGATTTTGCGTCCAAACAGTTAATCATTAAGTCTTTCATCAAATCTTTTTGTTAACAAAACAAAGACTAAAATTTTAAAATTTGTTTTAAAGTAAAATATGTTTTCTTTGGGCGCAAGAAATCTGTTAAATATTCATAAGAAAATCGATACATACTTTGGAAAGCACTTGAGATTAAACCTAAACCTCTGAAAAATATAAATTATTCAAAATCACAAAAGAAAGATTACCCAGATTAATCTTTATCGTTTTGCATTAAGTTCACAGTTTTTCAAAACTTCAAAGATTTTACAAAAATCCGAATTTAAAGTATAAGAAGTAATAAATAATTCAAGCAAGAATATATTACAGGAGAGAGAATAACAAGTATTATAAGCATGTTGAATTAAATATTCATTAGATATCCTGAATAAATAATATCAAATTTGTTGCAAAACTTTTTGTCTCAATATTTTCCAAAAGAGAAAACCATCGAAAAGCCATTAAATTGAGTTTAATTGAAATTCAATGGATTTTTAATGTGTTGTTCCGGACCTCAAGAATACAGTGTTGTAATCAAAATTCAATTTATTACAACAAAAATATCAGATTTCCTGAGAAAATTCGCAAAAATTATAATCTAGCACAACGGAAGGCTTCAATATTGGCAATTCTTTTATCGCCAATTGACAATCATTTTTCTTGTGAAAGAAACTTTTTTTTCAATTCATTTTTTCAAAGTTGAGTTAATTTTCAAAGAGTGTGAAGAGTAAGGTTGGGCAGACTGAATCCGTCCGGGGGTGTAAGCCCGTCAGTCAGTCATGTCCCCCATTTTGTTTTAAATGAACTGAAGACAAACTAATTATTAGGTAAATTGTTTAAAATCCAGTTACAGTTTTTCCAAGGAAGGGTTGATTTATTATTTTTTCCAGGGTGTTTTAGCCCCCCCCCCCCATTAGCTATGCCTGATGAAAAGTAGAGGGAAAAAAATATTTAATATAAATAATTTCTCCGTTTAATTTAATTTATTAATAATGCATTACTGATTTTTAAGTTTTCAAATATTTTTGTGCCCTAGCACACTCCATTTAATTATTTATGATAAGTGAGGCGTAAAATAATTTATTGAATGTATGAAAAGCACAGAATTTTTGAGTAATTCTGTGAGAAAATACTTTCTGTTATGGATTACTGGCAATAATTCAAAGTTTTTCACTAAAAACCCATTTTATTATTAAAGCGAAATATGCGTAAATCTATACTAAAAACAAAAATGTCTCCCAAGACGTCAATCAAAAATAGTTGAAAGATAACCAAGAGGCCGATTACTATCGTGCTGAAATCACTGCATTGTACCAAAGCTTGGCTCAAACTTTGACCTTTATTACCTCATAAAGCCACAGATTGATAATAAAAACAAAACATTCACGCTTCTATAGCCATTACCACTGATGAGCTTTAATCCCTGGGCAATCCTGAGAGCTAACATTTACCTCGTTACTAATTTATGACAAATAAGCTCTTTTTGTGTCATTTTTTTAATCAAAACAAACCAAAGGTTTTCCACAGAATTAAAGTATAAATAATTGATTTTATAGTCAAATAAAACAAATCTTGAATTCATTTCAGACACGACTATAGAGAATAAATGATTTCATTTCAAACTGTTATCGATTATAACATTTATTTTCTTTTATTAGTATTTTTTTTTTAATTTTCAAACACTTTTGTATTGAAAAAGTTTATTAGAAAAAGTGAACACAAAAACCAACAAAACATGACTTTCCTCTGAGTTTGTATTTGTCTATTGATTTTAGATCTAATCAAATATTAATCAGTTTTAGGCCTAATATCTGCCATTTTGTCGATCGATACAAATAAGAGTTTTGTCATTGTCTTTATTACTAACTATGAAAAATCTTTTATTTATTGAGACAAAGCGCTCAAAGGGGGTATCACTACCATAGTCCATACCAAACCAGAATATCATACATTTGTATTATTTATTGGCACAGAACTCCGAACCACTCATTCCGGATGTCTTTCCCAACGCATCAGAAATGAAAGATTCAGACAAATAACTAATATTTTGTTTTGTAAGACAAATATTGAACGCAAACAATATTCAGAGAAACTTCACGAAATGAATGACCTAAAGTGAGAAAAATAAAATTAGACGGATAGTCCCAGAAAATCACTATGGACATGCATGACCTTTTCAAATGAACTATCATTTCTTTAAAAATATAATAATTATTAAAATTGCGTACATTTCTTGAATCGGGATTAGAGTAAATTGCAAGGGAAATATAAACTCTGTGATCAATGATCAAGGATTATATAAAATATAGTTAGATGTCTAATTGCGTCTTACGTAAATCAAGTTCATAAAAATCCCCAATTAACGAGGGTTATTTTATGTATAGAATCACTCTTACAAATTGTAAGTTACATGTTAACTGCACTGTGAGTTATTAAAGATCTTCTTTTAGAATCTCAACTTGGGAGATAAAGTTTTTTTTAAAAGTTCTTATCCTAGGTTTAATATTTTATAGGAGGGAAAAATTCTTGTTCAACTTGAATGTGCTTTGTAGTCCTCTCCTCTCTAATTACAAATATATAACGCTTAACGAATCTAACCAAGGCATTTTTATTAATTAAATAAAAAATTAAAGAAGCAAGTTGAATACAAAGTTAACTTTATTAAATTAACACATCATGTTTAATTAGGGCTGGAAAAATTGAAATGATTAACATAAAACAAGTCCCCTTAAAAGCTACTTCACCTCATATCACACCAAATATACAAATGAAAACGCAGAGCAAAATATCAATGAAAATATTGTGATACTTTGAGTTTGATCAGGCAAACATTGAAATAACTAATATTTTAGAGCAGTGGTTTCACAAATAGCCTGCAGAAATATCTCATCACTGATCAAAACTATATCTAACTAAGCATAGGAATAGAAATGATTGGATGTGACGACAGCCCTTCCAATCAAACTTCCAAATGTTTTCAAATATAACTGTTTATTACTAATAATATTTAGGAATTATTTTTTCTGACAGAAATAAATGTATTAATATTTTTTTTACGTCATCGCAAAGAACTTAATTTAAATTTACCCAGCTTCATCTAATATCCTGTCATACTTCTGGCTATTATCACTGCTCTTATTCATTCAGGAAATTATATTCTCCACATTAACTGTGCACTGGTATACCGATAGTTATTCTGTGCACCAAATAGACAATAAAAGCCATTGATTTCTTATGTAATCAAAAACGAGATAAAAACTAATCGGAAAACGTTTTCTATTTTCAATACATTTATTATATGAAACATAAAAATGGGTTTTGGATTGAATTTATATAATGAGACCAAAACTTTCTCAGACCTTATTGCAGGAATCAATTGACCCAATCCTAGAATATCCTCCAATCAAATCAAAAGACAAAAATGAATGAAAATAACAAATCTTTTACAAATCCAAACTCATTACGACTCAAACGAAATATCAGAGAAATAAGACATAAGAGAAGAAATGATTTGTTGTATAATATTTTGTAACTTCTATTAAAAATAAATACAAATCTTATACTATATTCAGGGGTGGGCAGAGAGTGCATTTAACATTAAGAGACTCTAAGAGGTCCAAAGGTTGAGTCAACCCTGACTTTTAAACAGAAATCAAAATTTATAACACGAAATGACAATTCAATTGAAAAATACTTTTCAATTTTTGCTTAATTTGAAAGATTATTGTCTGCAGGCATTCATTTGAGATGACATGGATTTGATTGCTTCGCGAGTTATAAATAGAACACTGTCTTAAAAATGAATTTTGATGAAAATTGTTCTTACTAATTCGATTTACTTTATAGATTTTTAATTGTCATAAAATGTGAGCAAATAATTTATTAATAATTTTTGCGTTTAATGCCATGGATATTTTTATAAGTGTAGCATATTAAATGTGTTCAAAAAATAAAATCTAATTAAATCCCAAATAATTACTAGATTTTTGTTTTTATTTGAGTAATTAGGAAATTATTATAAGATTACATGATCACACAAGATCACATTTTTATTCCAAATAATTTGATCAATGAATTGTATAAGATCAAGGATAAGTAAGATTTAGATTTCAAGTCGTAATTTAAAATTAATAAAATCACTCTCACTCTCTCTCTCTCTCTCTCTCTCTCTCTCTCTCTCTCTCTCTCTCTCTATTTAACGACAGACAAATTAGAAACGAATGTAAAATGAATTAAATGCTAAAATAATGCCTTATATTCCACACCAAGCGCACAGTGTTATCAATCTCTAACAATGACCAGGATATCACATCAAGCAAATTATTTCAAAGCAATTTTTTCAGTGTAAAACCCTATTATTCCTTTCTTTCTATGTTCAAATCATTTGAATATCTAATGATTAGATTCTAATGAGAGTCTAAAAAACAAAAGAATAAATAAAATAAAAACTCATCTTTTAATATACAAATCCAGTTTGTGCCGGAATACATGTAAATTCAATCTCATCTTCTTTTTAATTTAGTTCTATTTATAATATTTGCTTTTTTCAAAAGTAACCGCAAAAATACTTTACTCATTTTGAAAAGAAGTTTCATTTTCTTACACTTTATTCAAACATTATTTCATGCATTATTATTTTTTTCAATTGATACTATCCTAAACACCAAGGTAATGCATCTAACATAACATAATCTAACAAAAGTTTTACAATAAAAATCAAGACGACCAAGCTTAAAATTGAAAGAGCTTCAAGGCATAAACCCCATTGTATTTTAACAATACAAAACCATCTTGATCCTCTTGAAAATAAGCATTTGGATTTTATTACTTTTCTTATTTATCCTAAATTTTGCAAAAACTTTTCCATCAAATATTGAAAAGACTTTCTTTAAAAAATTGGTTGAATTGAAATTTGAATCCAATAAGTTTGAGGACATTTTTCTCAATGATATTCACGAAGAAAAATATTTCAATTCAATAAATAACTCGATTTTATTTTGAATAAAATATGATTTCTTGAACTCTGAATCTTTAAACTCGCGATTTTACAAAACATAATGATTTTGACATTTATTTCAAAACTAATAAAATATATTTGAAAAAACTTAATGCAATCCACGAAAGCAGTCATTCAGTCATCTTAAGAGACCGGAGATCCGTTTCGCCCACATATTCGGCTCCGATTATAAATTGAAAATTTGATTTTGAAATAAAGGATTTCATGAAATCCTCTAAAATCCAAAAAATGTTTTAAGACAGACGTCACTCAATTTTGATATTTCATTGACTCGAAGCTCATTTTTCTTCATTGCCTTCACTAAACCCTTAATAGTTTTCACCGAAATTCTAATAAACGTCTAATAATAAAAGGAAAGCCTCTAATGAATTGATAGATGACATGAAAAATTGTAACCTAAAGTCCAAAAATCAATCCCTTCATAAATAAACAATAATTTTTGGGAAAACCATTAGTTTATTGAAATTTTACCAAACCTTGATTGATGTCATACCTGGCTTCTATTATTTCAGCCTTTATGTACTGTCCATTATGTCACCCGAAACTTTAAGTAAGACATAGTGCTTGGAAATGACTGAGCAATGTATTGGGATTAAAGGTCTGTGCAATCAGTGAACAGTGGGTTCACTAGTGTTAGGAAATTCACTGATTATTGTCTTTACCTCTAATTGTATTCTCAGATATCAGAGCTTTTCATTCAATACGCCATTCGTTCATTACATTCATTATTATATAAATTACTGTAAAAAGAAGCTCAGGTTTAATATAACCTTCCCTTCCATTCCTCATTAAGTAAGGGATAACAACAATAAAAATATAACTATTTATAGTTATCTGCGAAAAATGTCAAATAGTCTCGGAATTCATACAAAACAATTCAGCCACTGTTAATAGCCAGGATGAACATTGTATCTTGTATGGAAAAGAGACACAAATATGATCTTGGTCATGCCTGTCATAAACTGAAGTTTTTGCTCGAAAATAGGTTTTATGCGAAGAATGGCATTAAATCCTTCAAAGAAACAAAAATCAAATAAAACATTCTTTATACAATACTATTAAAGTCTCCTAATTTATGAAATACTCTGTTCCCTACCCGTCCCTCAAAAGCATACAATAGAGACATAAATTCATTTCCATTAATAACTGTTGAGACAGAAAAGAGAGTTTAACTTTTCTTCAGCCAAACAGAGAAATATGAGAAACTTTTCTCCAGTTTTCAGATATTTTTTGCTGAGATCTCATCTCAACTAAAGTGAGAAGTTCTTAGTCTTAGTGTTTGTGTCGGAAAAACACCCGAAGTGTAGTCAAATGGAGAGACAAATAAAAAGTAATCTCTTTTAAGGATATGACTTATATTCCAAAAGCGATTCAATGTATTAAATCAGTATTTTTGGCTCTTTGTCTTTCATTCCTCCTCTTTCCCACTATTCTATGCTATGCATTAAATTCAGAAATTCCAGTGAAGGATAGGGTGTTATGGAGGCGAAGACAATGGCTTATCAATTCATGTCTGCTCCCAATCTATAGTATTTTGAAACAAAAAAAAATGGTTTCTGAACAAAAGACCAGAAAAACGCTGTGAAGACATTCGTTGTTAGCATTGAGATATATGATAGCCAAGGGGAATTCATACATCCGTGACACATTTCGAATTTCCCCAAGGTCCTGGACATGATAATAGCATTCCCAAGACAAAGTTCATGGTCATTTCCTCGGTTTCTCCAGTTATTTAACATTATTTAAGAAACTCTTTGACAATGAACATCTTTCAGATAAACCAAGGTTATATCAAGATTAGTTACAATTACATTGTATACATTTACAAACACGTACACAGGCACCTTGGCTTCATACAAATTTAAACAAGGGGGTCCTAAAATAATCTATATTATTTCCATATCTATTGTGTGTAAAAGCTTTCCATCAAAAAATATTTTATAGACAAAGTATTTTTATTTTTAGTTTAATTTATAGAGAATTTTAAAAAATGCTTTCAACGCATATTTGATGGAAAAGTCTTTATCCATTGGCTGCGACTGAATGGGAGAGTAGTGCCAAATATTGTATGAGTTGTCACTTCTGATAAACTCGAAAATTTATTTGAATAGAAATATTCAAAACAAATTTTATTCACGATTTTCTATTTTTTGCACAATTTTGCACATCTTTTCGAGGAAAATGACGAGCAAATTTTTTCTTGAATAGTTGCGATACAAGCACCGCCGGTACCGCCTGTGCCGCCGGTTCCATACATTAACAGATAAATTGTTTCAAGCAAAACATCGTTAAAATCTGGCAAAATTTCATAAATAAACACAATTTTCATAAAAATCAAGTTAAATAAATGCGTTTCCGTGAAAAAAGCCTAAACATATCATTAGGTTATAGTAAAATGAGAAAGGTTAAGGTTAAACATTGATGAAAATTAATTTTGACAAGATAATTTCAGTATTTTTCCTAAAAAAATGTTAATTAATTTTTCTAATATTTCGCTCAAAACAATTTGCAGCCAAATATCTCAATCATTAATTTGTATTAAATTTAATGTATATTTTCCTTCATTAACAAATCAGAGCCACACCTTTGCACAGGCCTTTGCTCAGGGATTAAATCACATTTTATTAAATTGGAATACATTTTCTGATTAATAACTTTAATAATTTTTTGCAAAGTTATCAAAAATACAATTTTTTTCATTCAGAAAATTCCCAAAATCTCAGTTTCATTACTATTCATGAAGTGTTTCCACTAATAAATACATAGAAATTGAAATTTTTGAATTGTCAAGATGTTTGTAAACACCATCAATAGTAAAGCACAGCAAGCAAACTCAATTATACAAAAGCAGATTTATATACCATGCTTAATTCCACTTAGCCCAAAAATAATTCTATAAAGTAGTTTGTGGAGAAAACATTGCTTTAACAAGTTTATATTCACTTTGAAGAGAGTGTAATTCAAAATTCATGAATAAAATAATAATTTCATCTCTCCTTTGATGACATCAGTGAATGTTTGCCTAAAATTTCAATTTCAAGAATTATTATTATTATTGCCTAAAAATAAATTAAAAATATTCATCAAAAATTAATTCCGAGCCATAAAGGAATGGCTGTTTCGCGGATTAATAAAACGGGAATTCATAACAAATATCAAACATGTGATGAATCTCTCAAATAATTTGATCGCAAGTGAAAGGGATTAACGGTTTTTGTGCATAAATTCACAATAAAATGATTAAAATTATTAAAAATGATTACAGTTTTGGGAATAAACTCAATAAAAGTTTCAAATTCAATTTTTGTCAACTACTCTAAAATGTCAAAGATTAAAATTACTTTGAGTGAAAAAAATAACAAGAATTGGAGTTTAATTCAAAAGGTTTTCATTTTACTCTTGGTATTCAGTAATAAACACTCGAAAAATCTAAAAATAATTCGCAATCCCTTTGAAAAGCATATGAAAAATAGTTTAATAAGTTTATGTATTCAACAGAAAACTAAAATTAATTAAGAATTTTCTCCAAGAATCTAATATAATATTTGAAGAAAAGATTTCTCTTAAACTTATATATCATTAGATGAAAACAAATCTCTTTTACAATGTTTTTTAGATTTAAAAATGAATGTAAATATGTTTTTCTGACATTTCAAACAATAATTTATTTCACTTCATATTTATATCCCGACGCCTGAGATGTAGGGAAAGGCAGGAGAGGAAAGAGTATTGACACAAGTATTTCATATCCAGAACTACTTTGTCTTCGAGTTTTATATTACTTGTGCTCCACTGGAATGAGGACAGAATACAAAAACACTGACGAAAATATATAATCAAAATCTTATTATTTTGTTTTCGTTTCAAATTCTTATTTATTTAACCCAAAGATGTATCGATTGATTTCCGTGGGAATAAACGACAGTAAACTGTTCACTAACAAAATCACCAAGATGTACTTGTCAAATGTGCATGCTCACTCTAAATTACTCATCTTGAAAGTGTTCCCACTTAAAAATCTCTTATAATTACGAAAATAAAGATAAGAATAGAAGGAATTGTTTACAAAAAAAGCTTGAATTTGATATCAAATGAGGAAATAAAAATAAAATAAAATGAAAAACAGGAGAATAAATGACAAGATTATAATTTGAAATTAAATCTTCCTAGTTCCATCTGTGACTTACATTAAAAATACGAGATTTCGAGTTAAGAATAATTAGTGTTTTTAACGTTTCGTAACTGAATTTAAATTTTAAAACTTTCCACTAATTTGTTTTTGAACTGATTTAGAAACAAAACTTTTCAATCAATTCCCAATCAAAAGCACTTTAATATTTAACAAGTTAAGTCAATTTATTATGACTACAAAATTTAAGTGGAACAATCCTAACTTGTATTAATGACAAGCAAGACAAGTTTAAAAATTTTGAAAACATCTTGAAATATGTGATTAATAATCTCTCATGGATCACTAAATTAGATTAAATTGCAAGTTAATTCCATGTTATCTTATATATTCAGGTTATTTCAAAATTAACTTGCTTAATGGTTAATTAGCAGAGAATAATCCCCGTTAAACCTTTCATTCTAATATAATATTAATATTGGTATAAATATTTAAATATCTCGATGGAAATCAAGCTCAACCATTCAAAGCATGAATTCAAAATTAATGAGCTTGCTCATATCAAATATCCGACTGTTAGCTAATCTCGAATAAAATTCTCTAATTTTTCATTTAATGCAATGAAAAATGTGTCCTCAAATAGAATCCGAATAATTTTATTCTTTAACTCAAGCAAAATGAATAATTAGAGTATCAAGGGAATTTTTCATTAAATTTGATTATTCAGACCATTTTTGAAATTAATAGATGAGATTGCTCATTTAAGTTGAGAAGTGATAAATCAAAGCAAGAATGAGAATTAATATTCGTTATGGTATTAACAAACAAAAGAGAACAGCATATTCTGACCCAAGAGGACGGCATACAGAGGGAAAGTCCTAACGAATAGTGAACTCAGAATTTAGATTAAATCTCAGAGCGATTCCCACAACAATATTGAAGATATAATGCCATTCATAAGCGAATTGTTCAATATTTTTGTGGACATACTCTACACAACTGGAAACCTATTGCTCTGTTGTTGTACTCACACATAAATTGGTTGGACTAAAGCGCACAGAATAGAAAGGAATGCCAACGCGAATGAGAAATTCTTAATCCAATCATTTATATTCTTGGCTTCAAATATATATTTGCGATAATATTAAATGAGAGCCAGAATTGACTTTCAAATGGGAGTGAACCCCTACCTTCTGACAACAAGTAGTGCCAAACGGGAAGATAAACGACTTGTTTGTAATATATTTGATCTAATGAGTGGGTGCTATCACTTTCTTATCACATCCTGATAAGCCAATCTTGATGATAAGTACAATGGATCAGGGCGAATAAAAGCAATTTATAAGAATGGCACCGAATATCTGGATGTTTACAAACAAGAAAGTTATGACAAAAACATTTCTTTCGTAAAATACCCACGCCGCTAATTCCTCAGCTCAGCACAAGTCACTTATTCCAATAATAGCATTATTTTAACCAAACATTAATTTTTTGTTATTTTAAAATTATTTCCAAAACTTATTTCTTATTTCTAAAGGCTTAAATTATCTTGATAAAACATGATTTTTCAA
>JAQGAR010000814.1:0-11994 GCA_034697865.1 Oribatida sp.
AAATGTGTTTGTGAAAATATTTTATTCTTTTATGCCAATAGTCTCTCAATGGCCCTGATTGAAATCAAATTTAAATAATTTACTTTGATTTTCTATTTTAATCATAACCGGGATGTTCAAGTTGTTCTGTGAATCTTTCTTCTATTCTGTATATTTGTTTTGCCTTACTCTCTTTAATAGTTGAGGCAATAAATTCTAGTGAATTTCAAATTATGAGACTTGTGAGAAATAATTTCTGGCACATTATTGTTTATAATAGTTTAAACGCAGGTTTAATATTCATTCTTTTATTGATATTCAAATTCAAATCAATATATAATAGAATTTTATATTTCATTTCGGACGCAATTCAAGTAATTTTCATATTAGATGTTTGCGTGAGATATGAGTTTTGTCTGGCAATCAGTCAAAGCTTCTTATTATTTGATTTCTATTTGAGGTTTTCATATCAATAATTCTCTTTCGTTTGTATTTTTATTTATTAACGTTTGTTAGGGATGTCTTCAGCGGGGGTTCGCATACATTTGACCCAAAATCGAAACATATTCCAAAACTTATCATTAAATCAAAATTTCCGAAATTCTGTTTACAGACTAAAATTGATCGAAACGTCCAACTTTTTTTTTAATTACCTTTTAATTTAAATTTTTAAATTTTGACTTTGTATCTTTAATAATAATCTTTAGTTATTATTTGAAAATGTGAGAAAATTATCCAGTACCACTATGTTTGTTATTGTCACTGTTTCGAACCTTCCACTATATCTTGGCATCTGTTTAAGTTTGTGAAACTAAAATCTGAATAAAATCATAGACTACCTTCTGATCCGAAAACTACACTCTATTGAGTTGGGAGTAATCATAGTTGAAGTCAAAATGTTTGACTCAATACCTGTTCAGTTACCACACCCTCCCATTAACTTTAATTTTTTAATTTATTCAAAAAACGAATATTAATTAATTGGCAGTAAATTACGATTAAATAATTAAATGTCACTCTATTTGTCAAAACAATTTCAATTGAAACGAGAATTGGGGCCAAAATATTCAAAGAATTCAATTGATTTTATTGTTTGAATTTTTCAAATGAAACAAAAGTTGAGTTCAAACTTAAGAATAATATATTTTGGAATTTAAAAATCAATAGATTGCAAGAGATTTCAATATAAGCGGACATATATTTTCTTTTATAAATAGAAGTTTGAATTACATTTGAATTCCAAGTTATGCTCAAAGAGATGACCAAAAGAAGCGGAGAGTCTCTAAGCGAGAGATACCAACGAAAGACAAAACAATTTTTTAAATGTTTCCATAGAAACGGATGAGGGAATCATTTGAGCGAACGAACTCAGCCGTTACTGGATATCCATGAAGAGTGACCTTTTAAAATATCTTTTTATAAAGTTTTTTTTAACAAAGGCTGTTACTGATGAAGTAGGATGTGCTACATTTCCTTCTTGTTATCGTTTCCCCATCGCATCCCCACCAGTCGTCAACGTTTGAGTTCTTGGTTGGCATCCCTTCCCTATCGATGGACTTGTCTCGACTCAAAAGTCAGATTTCAGTCTCTATGTGTCTATTTTTTTAGGAACACTTGAAGTTAAACTCAAAACTAATCGATCGATTTTTTGAATACTCGCACTGCAAGCGATTCTCTCAGGCATTCGCTCTCTCTCTCTCTCTCTCTCTCTCTCTCTCTCTCTCTCTCTCTCTCTCTCTCTCCAAAGAATTTGACACTTTGTTCGACTGACGTATCCCTGCATTCAATTATTATTTTATTTGTCTTTGATTTAGCTAACAGTCGATATAACTGTAGCCAAGAGTATTTCTAGACATTTCATTGCTACTATGGTTTTGACAGAGAGTGAGAACGCTGTTTGTATTGTGAGAGAGGAATAGTACTGTCCATTATAACAAGAGTGTCATTTCCGTCATCATTATTATCTATTTCTAAAATCATTGAAAAGGTTTTTCTTTTATGCAGAGTTCCCCCAAAACACGCAAATCTCTAATTCAAAAATGTGATCAAAGCCTACATTAATCAGAATATTCTGCATAAATACAAAGCCTTTAGCGCACATCCACTCCAACACACATTTTTAAACACATATTACAATTTTTTTGCTAAACTTTTTGCATAATTTCTTAAGTTTTTAGTTAGCGCTTCATTAAAGAAATACTACACAAAAAATAGAGGAGAAAGTAAAACGAGAGACAGAAGAGAACAGATAGAGTCAGCCTTTGATAAGTAAGAATGAGAAGAGTGTGCGCTTTACACAAATTAATGCTGAGTTAAGCATTTGGCACATTTTGATGAAATCAAATTAAACTTACGATCCGTAAGAATGCGACGCTTTTTAGTTATAAACTCTTCTGTTCTGCTCTTTATTGCAAAGCTATATATTCTGTCGGTATTTAAAAGAAATTTGTCTAAAATTCTGCCCCAAATTCATGAGAATTGAAATCCTTTTCAATTATTCTTTTGTATAAAACTTGTAAAACTTGAGCGAAAACAGGGGATTATAAGAGAAATAAAAACAAATTTAAGTTGATTTTGATGATTCTGATCATGAATTCTCATCTCCGGTGCAATTTCTGCGAACAACATATTAATTGTGGAAACAAAGCCACGAAAGGCAGTACTGGTGTTAGTTAGTGTTGTTGTTATCTTAATTCCTGCATAATATTAGTCAATGAAGTATATGTGCTGCCAATGAGACTAATTTCCTGCAATCCGTCGAATGGGTTGCCGCGAGTCAGCGGTAACCGAATAACTCAAAGCAAAGACTAACTAAACTTATTATGGGATATGCCATACATTGGATCCAACACTAAGATTAAGCACATCTGTGTTTCCAAAGTATAAAACTGATAGAAAATGTTTGCCACTCTTACCACATAATATGACTCTTGGCATACCAGTTATCTATGCTGTGAGTGCTGTCGTGCAATGCATACTCTTTTAATGATATCTGTCCATTAAAGCTCTATCAACTGTGAGACCAAATCATTGAGAGATTATATGCAGAGTTAGTGCTTGTGTTCAATACATATGTTAGCGAAGAAAAGTTCCATTAACTCACAAAAAGTTAAAAATAAATAAGCAAATAAAGGCGGGCACCGACTCATACAGACTGTACAAACTCATATTCATTATTATATGAGATAATTATTTTGGAAGCCGTTTGCAAATGTCTTGTTTTTTCAGTCAATGCCTAAAAGTTCTTAACTGATATTGGATTGAATTGTCGTATGGATTGGTTTGGTATTAGTGGTTGCAATGGTTGCCATTGGAAGATAATTATTTGCAATAAAACAAACATAAATGTTTACATTCAATAAGTTTGGCCAAAAAGACACGCAAACCAAAGCCAAACCTCTAAATATGAGTTTACAGCTCTAATAGACTTTTTAATGAATAACTGTTATATAGTTATTAGAAGAAAAATGTCATTCAAGAGATTAAATGATAGAATCGCTCTCATTCTGTGCTTTGCATCGCTTATTACATTTGCAAATGGCATCCAATCAATTCCAAGCATTTCTTCTAATTTTTCTTTTTAACTAAAAACATAACTAAAGTACACACAGAGAGCACACACACAATGAGATACAATAATAAAAATAATCATAACTGCAATAACTGTACGACAACTTAAATTGCATTTTCAACAGAAACTAATTAGAAGAATGCGAAGAGAGACACAAATCTGAAGAATAATAAATACAGACAAACGTTAAGATGAACTCAATATAAGTATGAGTTTAACAAACATTCTCTCCCTTTAATGCATAACAATGTTAAGCATAATATTAAAGTTAATATTTTTTCTTCTTCGCTGATGAAAATTTCTGCATCCCTTGTGTTGATTACTTACCCCCACCTCTAATACAAACCCATGGATTCTCAAAAGACCTATAAAAATGTCAGAAAGTTTTAAATTTATAAAACAAGTAAAAAATTCATAAAAAAAAACTTTTTAAGACTTAGCGAAAGGCATTAATTGGAATTATGAGTTAGGCTGAGGGGAGAAACACGAGAGCACATGAATGCGGATGAATAGCACCCGAATATATTATTATTATGTATTAGAGATATCATTATTATTTTTATTATTATTAAAGATTTTCTTGGAAAATGAGAGGAAAACATTTGAGATAATATCTGTTTTGTAGAGAATGAGAAGTGGCATCTGAGAGTCAGCGCCAACACTTAGAGCAGAGATAGAGTCGAAGCATCTCTTCAATCAGTGGCAGATCATTGATGTCGATCTAATCTAAAGTTTTAACCAAAAAACTAGCACTTAGAGCACTGTGTGTGCACTGATCGCACAGACCAGCCGTTAGCAGTTGTTTATCATGTTTTATGCCATAAAAAGTTTTATACTATTTTCAATAATCCCCGCGATTTATGTCGATTTATAGCACAACTTTAAACTATGCAAAGTAGTAGCCATTAAAAAACATACGACCAAAAAGTGATAATAGCTTTGAAGAGAACAACTGCCGAACTGCCAACAGCTTTGCCACATCCTATGCTCCAGAAGATGATCATCACTGGTATTATGGCATCCATAGCCATAGAGGAAATATCTGTTATTTATCTTTGTATTGCCTGAACCCTATTGTAAGTCATGTAAGCCATGGCTTTCGCAAAAATTTAGTCCTCGAATACATATTTTAGTTTTCTTCAAAATATAGACAACTAAAAGATGAGAGGACTCCCAAATACAATAGTTTTATCTCTCAATGATATGTCTAATGCCAACTCAAATCTACTACTCTTCAGTCGCCTCAACTCTTGTATGGGAGGCCTGAGTGAGATCTCATTTGCTTAGAAGAATAGCTTATCCTTAATGTGGCGAAAGTCTCCTCAAATCTGAAACTCGTTATACCAAACAGTTTTTAGTCATAAGTTTTTCATATATTTTGCACTTCTTATGCGTAAAGTGTTTGAAATTCATATAATCAGAATAATGATAGAGATTAGACTCTTATCCGAAAGGGAAGGCATTTGTGACTCACTCGTCATCACAGATCATATACCATTCCATTGATCCCAACCATCCAATGATGGATCTCATAAAACAAGTTTTATTCTTGTCAAAAGTTCAACATCTATGCCGTCCAAACGAATCAATGATCGCATAGTTTTCAATAATCAAATATTAGATGAGAAATAAGACCTCTATTTTTCCAAACAACCTTGCAAATTTAAAAACGAACTGATCCAATTTTTTTTAACAAAATCAACTTCACTTAAATTATCGATTTCTTGAGTCTATATTTTTTTATTGAATCTGAGCCCAAATAATTAGTTTAAATAATAAATAATTTTAAAAAGGGGCGAAAAATGAATTTAAGCAAGGGGACTGAAAATTTACATAAAAATTACCAGTCAAATGAGAATTTCTGTTCTAGATTCAGAGATGAACTAAATGCTCTAAAATCTCGAAGAATTCACTTAAGTTGGAATCTTTTGATACCCAATTGATCTTTGCTCGGTGTTTTTTTTATTTTTACCCAAACTTTAACTGAAAATTGTAACTCAATTTAAAACTAATTTAAGCGAAAAGTATTTAATTGAGATTGACAAATTGACCTTAGAATAGACATCAAAAGCGTCCACCATATTGACAGTATTGATTTTCATGACAATTATAAGGTTTTAATATTTATATTAGGTGTTTGCTGGGTTATCCACCAAATATAATTATTTATAAGTATTAACTTTTATGTATATTTATGATTTTTAAAAAAGAGTTTATATACTTTTATAAATCTTAAAAGTGTCACAATAATTATTACTGATTGTGAATGAGCCAAGAAATTTGCGTTATCAAAAATGAAAATACATTAGATTGACCAGTTCAATTAAAATGCACGAATTTATACAGTTCGCGGGTAGAATACTTGCAAATTGATTTGAAGAAACGTGAGAGACATCTGTCTTCCATTGGCTGCACTTCACAACATTTGCGGACATTTAAAATTCAAATAAAGAGATTTTGTTTTTGTTTTGATTTGAAAATGGACTTCAAAACGATAATTAATAACAAAAGTATTAATTATTTGAAACAAATCGAGAGTATTGTCAGCCGAGATATCAGTGAAAAGAGTGGCGTTTATTACAGACAACAAATTATAAACCGTTTAAATGTGGATAAAAACGACAAAAACAAAACTCTTGTTTGTCAACCAAATCATTGCATCAAATGTTTGTCTCACTTAAAGAAGTGGAGAATTAAACCCAAAATTAAATCATCGAAATTGATATCAAATAAAGTGATCGCAAACTGTATTGTTTGCAAACATATCAACAGATTTGATGGCATTATTAGACGAAAGAGAAACAAATTACCGAAAACACCGAAACGCGACAAAAATCAACTGAAATTAAAACCCAAATCACATGAAATACCAATCGTTGGATACGAGACTCCAAACAGTTCACATCAAACGCCGAAAAACTCATTTAAGACTCAAAACAAATCAAATAATATTAAACAAAAACAGATTTTACAGAATCTGTTGAGCAGTAAAAAGAAGAAAAAAGTCGACCAAAAGACCGGTTTATTTGATTTCTTGCAAATTTGTACTCAAAACCAATGAAAACATTTAACAAAATCACAATTAAATTAGATTTTAATCTTAACTTAGATTTATATCAATCTATATATCAATATATTTATATTAAATAATTTGGCGAAAAATAAAGAACAAAATCCCATCAAAATAGTGGATCAAAAATATAATATCGAGTAAATAATTGCCTTTTTCTCTGAGAAAAATACATTTTAACGATTTTCTGAGTAATAAAATAAAAATTAAATTATAGTAACTTTGGTTAACAAAAAACAATAACATATTTAATGCATTTTTTAATTGTTTTGTCGATATATTAATGCTTTGAAGTTTGGATCACAAAATGGTTTAGCGTTTAGGCTATAAATGCTGAGGACTAGAGTTATATGATATGCCGTTTAGTTGTGTTGAATCCGATTTAGACTTCGAGACAATTGCTTCTCTCAAGTGTTGGATTGTAATCGATTGCTGTTCCACTGTCTTCATATTATCCAAGAGTCTTGTGGTCAATGATTTTAACTCTTCTTTAAATTTAATTCTCTGCTCGATTTCGTCGTCCAATTGAGTCATTAAAGACCTCTTGTGTTCATTGAGTGTGGACACCCTATCGATGGCTTCTTCTAATTTGGATTCGCATTCGTCGTACTTTGCGTTCAAGTCTTTTAAACTTTGTCTCAATTCTGAGTTATCTTTTCGGGTTGTATTCAATTTGAACTCTAAATTCTTAAGCACTTCGTCTTTCAATTCCAGTTCTTTGGTAATTGTCTGTAAATGTTCCTGAAGTTTATTTATGAGGAGTTCCTTTTCCTCCACTAAAAATCTATTTGGATTGGAGATAGAACTGCATCGGGAGAGCGACCGATCGCTGGCCAAACAGTTGTCTGACATCTCGACCTGAACGCACTCATCGACGCAACAGCCGTTAGCACTGGTTATTGCCTCAATCGGTCCGAAGATATCTTCGGGATCGACATCACAAAAAGTGAGACATTTCTCTGATTCTGATCTTTGATTGTCTTCATTGGTGTGGTTTTGGTCAGCAATTCGTCTTTTGATTAATTCGATTAAATTACTCAAATCGTGTTTTAAATTATCGTTTTGTTCCCTCAGATAATTGTTTTCTATTTCAACGGCACAGATATGAGAATTTAGTTCTTCGATCAGATCTGAGGCTTCGATGGCAGACACTCGAGAGTTTACAATCATTTTAATGTCTTTTTCATATTTATTGAGCGCCAGAACTACTTCTTCTATAAAAGGGACAAAATTATGAATAAAATGCGAGAAATGTGTGAAAAGTGTGTCAAATGTCTTGAAATGAGACCTGTTTTGTTTGCACTCAACGCCAACCTCTTATCCATTTCATGACATCTATTTTTGGCCTCTTTTTGTAATTCGATAATTGTCTCAATGAGTGATTCGTTTTGGTCTAAGAGTTCTTCGACTGTGGTTTCCATGAATACCATCTTTGACTCAATCGGCTAATAAAGCGATAAATTGTTGGCATAAATAACAAACATTTTTTTTGACACAAAACCAAAACGGCTTTAAATGGTTTTAATACAGACCTCTGTGTCGTCGGTTTGTCTTAGCCTTTGAAGACAGATCTGTTTGTAGTCTGAGAAGAGAGTAATTATATCGAGATTTTCCATAATTTGGATTAATTTAGATTTGATTCAAATTAAAAGAAAGGAAAGGAAAACATAACAAAACAAACATAACTATAGAAACATCTGAAACATGCGATACGTGTCACTCGACTCATGCCTTCCAAACACTACATTACATTCCTTTCTAATCAACCCTTTTATCGAATTAATAGTTTAACTGAATTTCTAATTAATTCAATTAAATGATTAAAATATACAAAATATTCTTAAAGTCTTGGATTTGAGTTCATTGAAAATCATTTATATGCTATAGTTTTCACCGATTTTAAACCTCTGATAAACCAAATGAATAAACTCTTAATTATATCTGAAATCTACAAAATATTTTACATTAAGATAAGTTAAAGGCTCAATAAAAATTACAAATCTATCTACATTTCTTTCACGCTATAATCAAGTGGGATTTATATAACTCAATTTACTAGATAAGAAAGACTCTACACATGCCAGGTTATTAAAATAGTTATTCTATTTTTAAAGATTTCAGTATTTCTGTTGACAATTTTGTACTTGGCATACACTTGTCTGCCAATATCGCATCTACCGGTCGTTGAATTTTCAATCATCAGAAATCTTATGTCTGTAAGTGTCCTCCAATTTACGAAATTTTAAGACTATAGAAAATTCAATTTTAAAAAAATCTTCACTTTATCTAAATTTTAATGGATATACTAATTCAAATCCAATCAGTTTATAGGATCTGAAAGAAAACTTATTTAAAACCTTTGAAAACCATTGGACCTTTCAAGTTTTGTTAAAAATTCTAATTATTATCATACAGTTACAATAGAGAGCACCACAATTGCAGTTACAGTTAGGATTAAGAAGCTAGGATGATACAATTTGTATGATAGATAATGTTTTGATTTTCTTCTCTCAAATGGAATTTTTAAAATTTCATCTTGATTTACCAATATCCTATTTTATAGTCAGGCAAGTAATCGAGGCATTTTTATTATTTACTTGATTTGAATGATCTATTCATGGATATTAAATAAATACCTATAAATAAATATTCATAAAATCTGTTACAAAATTTTGAAGAAATTAGTTCCCGAACCGGCTTTAATAACAGTTGAATCTCACTCTCTTATAGCTGTACTGATGTGTATGGATGTCCAGGAGCTGTAGAATGTGCTTTACTAACATGAGTAATGCTGAATTAGCCTGGGGCACATTTTGTCCCCAAAAGCTAAGCTCTTAGAGTGGAGAATATGATTGTCTGTTGTATAGCTCAACTCAAATGATGGTTTATTGTGAGAATATGATCATTGTTTCAGTCCTTTAGTTATTTATCCCTATCCATACCCAGGCATTCTTCATTTGGAAATTAAAGAATTGTTTACAAAAAAAAAATCTATCTACTTATAGCTGGTAATAGAGAATATTTTTAATGGTTTTCAGATAAATGACATTATTTTTAAATATCTCTTGTTTTTGCGATAATTCTACTATTTATAATAGAGCAAGTACGAACAAATTAATTGAACATGTGTGCAAGAACTTTTCAAATGGTTGGAGGGTTGGCCACCACGGCTTCAATATTATTCTGGTTGAGTGGGTCGTAACCATGCCTTAGAGTACGAGAGTTGGTATTGAATTAGGATTGGTTGTAAGGACTGCGCGTCACTCTGTAGAGCACTGTTCAAACAGTTCTGGATTCTCTCAGAGATGGCCCGGGGCTTGTATTTCAATATTTGGTGAGTCCGACTCCGAGGCCATCATTTGTATCGTGAATTCTCTGCAGTCATTTGATGGCAACTTTTGATTATTGAAGACATCAATGAAAATGAAATTCTCATATTTTATGTCAAAAATACGACATTATATCCGATTTGACTCTAAATTAGTGGTAAATAATTGAAAAACAGTGAAGTTTTCCTCTAAATAATTGGCGTCTAATTAGTATTGAAGGCCTTTTGAGGCTAAAAATATGAGTGCGCTCTCAGGCGGTGTTTCTTCTGTCGGAAGTGTTGACCACTGCTTGTCCGGCAACTCATCGCCCGCTCGGACCTCTCCGAACGCTAATTATAACCACAAAATATCGGGAATACCCTGTGTTGCGGCGGCATCTAGATATACAGCCCCCGTTCATATCGATGTCGGAGGATCTATCTATACCTCTTCGTTGGAAACATTGACTAAGTACAGACAACTTATCCTTCTAATTTTATTTCTTTCTTAAAATTCCATTAAATAAATATTTTATTTTTAAGATAATTTGCGTTCAAAACCAGTAATGAAAGCAATGTTTATTATATTTGAAACTCTTTGGAGCTAACTATGCCTTTCAGCCCAACCCTAACCCTAACCCGAAACTGACAATCAATATTAATAGACTTCGAATCAACGTTTGAAGATATTAAACATAAATATGTATCACACTAATTCTACTATCTAATATAGTACAACCTTTTTTTTGTATTTCTATAATATAATTTGTAACCTTGTTCAATTACGTTAGTGCAATGCGTTTTGTATATAAAATATACAATTTCCTAATTTTATATCATTTTAAAAATTACTGTAAAAATGCGTATAAATTGAAGCGGTTTTGAAATTATAAAAAGAGTGAATTGTTTCTAATTTGTGTTCTGAAATAATCACTAATTGGGTTATAAAATACATTTACGAGTTTCCTCTTCTATTTGCTATCAAACCTCAAATAAATACATATATTTCATAGATATTATTGATAGTCTAATCGGAAATACACTGGTCAAACTTAATTTGGTTATAAACGATTAACAATTTATTGATTTGACAGACACCCGGAAAGCCGTTTGGCCCGACTGTTCAATGGTTCGATTCCAATAGTGTTGGACAGTTTGAAACAACACTATTTCATCGACAGAGATGGCAAAATGTTTAGACACATATTGAACTTTTTGCGAACTAATTCGCTAGTGATCCCAGATAATTTTACTGAATTTGAACTTCTCTATGAAGAAGCAAAGTTTTATGACATTCCGGCCCTTTTAAGGTAAGAAACCACTAAATATTGATTAAAACGGCAAAACAAATGTTTCCTTCTACTTTACTTCTGTTAAAGCATCGTTTGTCAAATGTGTCAAACATATTCACTACAAAGAAATAAGCATTTTTCATATAATCAAATTGATCAAGAGCAAAAGAGTTAGACTATGATTCTGAGATTTGATTGAGAATAACACATGAGTTATGATCGGAGTCATCAATAGCCCCAAAATTACTAATATTTGGGTTTTTAATAGTTTTAATAATTTTGAATTTAATTAATTCAATAATGAAATTCGAGAAATTTATTTTCAGAATTTTGTGAGCCATTCGTTTTGGTAATACTTTAACCCCTTTTTATTTATATAACTGATATAACTGTGAGAAGAATTATGATTTGATTAGTTTGAATGTTGCCTTAAGCAATTGAGCTTGGTCACATCTTATTATATATTTACTTGACTTTTATAGCTTGAATCTAATCCTCGCGTTTGCCATTAAATAGATAGTAAATGAAACCATATCTTTGATTGCATTGGCTCTATGTTGTACGTTCAAATTAACCAGTATAATTTAAAACATTAAAATAAAGGGATCTTGACTAAATTTCTGGCTACCAAAGATGAGATACTCAAAGGAGTAAAGTCTAAAACATTTTCAAATTTTGTTTATACTGTACTTTTAATTTTGAAAAATCTACCACTTTTCATGGAACTCCCTGATTTATGGGAATTTTTCGTGCAATGATTTTGCCATGGGCATCT
>JAQGAR010000815.1:0-11994 GCA_034697865.1 Oribatida sp.
TAAAAGCTTAACATCTGTACAGAAAATGTATTGAAAATCGCGAATAACAGTAAAAGATTTGAATATTTCAAAAGAAATGCCTTTCAATCGACTCCTTGTTTTGCATGCATTCTGTTCAGTGGTTGAGAGTGTTTCGGAAATATTGTCCCATTTATTAATAAATGTGTGATTGAAAATATCGATTACTACCAAGATATTTGACAAATAATCGAAATAAACATTATAGTTCATTGAACTGATCATTTGAAATTGGATATGTAAACTTGGTTATCGCAAAAGTTTTGAACGCTTTAAAAAGTTGCATTGAACGGTTTATGCATCGGAATGAATAGTGTGAGGGCCTGACTGAGTGCTGGTATGGGCTCTCCTGTGTTGGTCTGGCTGTGGGCTCGTGTTTGTCAATGTGTTGCGCGTGCGTTAACTCATAATATGCTTGAGCTTAGAGTTCAGTACGCGATATAAAAATGGTTTCAGTTGTTGTTTATCTCAATCACTATTTTATTGTGAATCCCAATTGGATGCCATCACTAAAAATTTTACACAATTTGTTGAACTATTGTTAAATAAGTTTATTTGTGGCAATTTGTGCACCACTTTGTTATTTGCATCGATTACTCATTGCATTAATTGCATTGCGAGATCTGCATCCGATCCGTAAGTATTTTTCAAATGTTTAGGCAATCCTTTTATTTTTCGTCATCCGTTGGTTCGCCTTTTCTGCAATACTTTTACTGCTTTTCATTCATTTTCTGAGTCACGCAATCAATACATTTGACGTTCAAATTAAAGTCCAATATATTGAAAATCAATAGATATTTGCATTTTAATTATTTTTAAGCATAGGCTCACATTTCACTACTTTATAATATTTGTTGCAATAGTTTTGACTAAATCAGTTAAATGATATGAAAGCGCTTATGTAATATATGGTTAGGTTTGACTGTATTATTGCGCTCAGTGTTTATTATGACGACCTTGAGCTTAGAGACCAGTTCTGTTCACCAGAGAAGAGTACAAATCCCAAACCTTATGTCTTGTGTCCCAGAGGTTTCGATGTTCATTCTCCTCAGAGAGTCTCCTGTCCTCCCCTTCCCTTTTCTGATACATAGCATTGACATTCATTTGTGTTTTATTACCCTTTTTTACGACAATATGTTTTCCAAAACAAGAATTTTTTAAAGATTTTCTCAGACAACTCGTTAACTGTTTATCAGATGAGTGATTAGTTTTCAAAATCAAAGCACACATTTGGTTACCTGAACTCAAAGACAGTTTCCCTTTTAAAGACCTGTTTGTTATCGATATCAATGAGTTTTGGTAGTATTTTCAATTTAAAGGAAGGGCTCACAGAGAGCTGTCAAAAAAGGACTGTTAGCCTCCATCTCATTCACTTGATGATTGCATGATTTAATTAATAATTAATAAAAAAAAGTAGAGGAAGAAAAAGAAAATGTAGGAGAATTTTACTTTCATATATCGGCCCCTATTATAGCGTACAGTTCTTTGCAATACTCCATTATTGAACTTATATAATACCCATGAAATGTGCAATCATTAAGGTTATTAGTTTCAAAGTTTCAGACACTTTTCATAGATTATTCCAAGTTTAATGTCGTCTTTATTCGATTCCACACCAAATGTTATAAAAATTGTATTCAACCTTTTAAAATTTCAAATATATTAGAATAAAAACTTAAAGGATCATAGAGTGTAACATTTAATTTCATTCTTATAATTTGAGTTAAAACATGGAGTATTGGAAAGCACTGTACAATTCATTGACTAATGAAATATTTTAATGACATTAACGTCTAATAGCTTTGCTTTGCTATTCAATTATGTTATCCAACATTTAATTAATGGCGAATTCAAATGTAAAAGAAAAGCATAGCTCCGCTTCAAGTCTTCAATAATTAATTGTGTTATGATTTAATAAAATTTTTGCCTGCAATAGAGCATGTTTGTTTGAACTTGACTTTCAGCCTATATTCACGTCTCAGCTTTGAAAGCGATGAAACTATCGCTCGATCGATATAAAAGTTATTAGACTAACAAGGAGAGATCACCAAGGGGTAGGGGAGTGGTTACTAGCGGTTAGCGGTAGTTAATTGAAATTTTTCAAAATTAAACAAGATGCAACTCCTTTAAAGTTTGCCGATTCAAAGATACCGATTTAATTGAAAAAAATCATGATTCATTCCATTAGATACTCCACCATTTTAGTAAGTTGAATTACAATGATTACTGTTTAATCATCTTGCAATTCGATCTCTACCGAGGTCTATACAGATTATACTTTAAATTTTAATGATTAAAACATCAATTTTGTTATTGACGTAAAAAACAGGAAATGATTGTTTTGTTCTTTTGTGACAAAACCTTTTACTAATTGACTTTAAATGCATGAAATTTAAGCCAATAAAACGTATTTTAGGCTGAGATCAATGTCAAATTTGTCTTTATGTCTTCCAGCACACCATATAATAGTTAATTAGTGTATTTTGATAAGAGATATCATTTATCTAATATTTATAATACTATCAGATTTCAAAGTTTTTTTCATTTGTAAGAGTCGTTAACTATTTATCAGATTTTACATCGATTCAAACGCTTTTGTTTATTATGTCTTTCTGTTAGACTTTTTATTTGTTTTGTCGATTATTTTATTCAATAAAATATGGAAATCTGAGATTTGGTTCTGGTTTTTTTTAGAATTTTCAGCTTTGAATTTGATTTTCACAATTTGATTCTCGGCTATTCTTTAGAGATTTGTAATTTACTTTTCACCTTTTTCTTAATTTTATGTCTGTCGTGTAGTTTTGCTGTAATACTGATTAATGAATTAGAAATTGTAAACAGATTTTCTCTCCGGTCTTATAGTTTTTATTCGTAAGCTTTCGTTCACTAATGACTTAAAAGCTTCAAATTCTTATCCATTAATAAGGATTTGAATTTGACGTTAAATGTAATGCCATAAAGACATGAAATCGACATTAGTAATGTCACATAGCGTATACTAAAGTCACATTAGACCTTTCGAGATATTTACCTCTTATTGTCATTGATATTGTTTTTCAATTTAATTCAATTAGATTTGATAAACAATCAAAAGGGATTGGCGTCTTATGGGACTCCTTTTGAGAGCTTTGAATATGAATAATGAATGAGTTTATTGCACAACAATTGCGTCAATCCTGAAATCATTCCTCTCATATACAACATTACGCTTTCACAGCTGGAGTTCCATGGGCAAATATTTGTAAATCTGTTCAAACTCATTCGTTTAATATATGTTTGCAGCTAGATTAGTTTAATTTTCAGTCAAATATAAGTGTTTTGTGTGAAAAAATTTAGATATCGTGACCTGTTTTGCAATATTATTGATTAAACAGTTTTATTTTGTATCTCATTGTGTTTGTTGTTGTTTGAAAAGGGAACCAAAAATGAGGTCTAAACGATAGTTGTGTAGAGTTTTTTCGTCATTCAATTTTTTAAGTCAACAATAATTTTGATTACTTTCTGTGCATAACATATGATTCATAGTATTCTCAATTCAAATATGAATTTTCAATCAAATAGTAATTCAATGAACTAATGAATTGATTTTTATTTGTAGAGTTAAATATATTTTTGTAAATTAATGGAAATGCGGTTAATTGTGATGAATATGTGAAGTGAGTGCTCATCAGATGTGATGTCGGCTCAAAGTATCGCTGCATCGCATCGACTGATCGCCGATAACCCGAATTTATTGGCTGTCAATAGTCGGACAAATCATTTGTTAGACAATGTTTTGCATAACAAACCGGAAGATCACAACTCTCTTAAATGCAAAAACATTATAATGAATAACATAAACAATAATAATAACGAATCCAATCCTATGAACACCAGTTCCTCCAAAAATGGTAATCATTGCGGACTTAACATCAATAATATGTTTCCGATGCCATTGAATAGTAAGTCTTTTTTCTTTAATTTGCCTATTTTTGCAATTTTTCTCTGTTTTCATTTCATTTTTGGCTCAGTTTTTCAAATAATTTGATTTGTTTGGTGTTTGTGAACACATTTGTAACCAACTGTTACTCGACTTTGAATTTATAATTTGATCGCATTTGCGATAGCATTGAATGCTTTTATTTGGATTTAAAATATGTTTACAATTGTTGTTCCCTCAGATGTGTCATCGCTTTACTTATTTAATTCGGAACACCACGCGTTTCGGGCCAACGTTGGCCACAATTCGGCGAATAATGCATTGACTTCACATAACCCGAGCGCACAGTCGGCACAAAAGACAATTCCAAATAATATAAATAATAGTCTAAATTCGCTGAGAGAAGGCACGACTCCATCCCCTCTGAGCTTATCTTCGATCTCAAACAATGTGAACGATAGCACAGGTAAGATAGCACTTGAATGTCAATTCCAATACAATTCTGATTTTGTCTTTTTATCAAAAGGAAACTCATTTTCAATATCCAAGTCTTCGCGAACTTCGGACGGATTGATATCTGGTCTTAATTTCAATCACAGCGACGTCTTGAGAGAAGGTGGTTTCATTAGCTACGGGTCATCTCCTGCAGAGCATAACACATCCACTCCCAATAGCTTCACTACCTCCTCATTGGATGGGTACCTAAATGTGGGACAGGGGGGTCCGAGTTCTAATCATTCGTTCGATTTGTTGGATTCGGACTCTTTCTCTGAAATGCCAAACAGTTTATCGCCTTCTTGTCAGACGGCATATGAAGACAATTCTGGTCATTCATATGGCGATAAACAGAAACAGTCTGTAATCGATCGTAACTCAGGAGCACCGATCCGCAAAAAACGCAAAAACGGGCCACCAGTTCGACCGGCGTGTCCTGATTGCGGTAAAGAGTTCTCAAACCAAAGCGCGCTCTCAAAGCATAAACTCACGCATTCGGACGAACGGAAGTTTGTGTGCAACCAATGCTCCAAAGCATTCAAACGCCAGGACCACCTCAATGGCCACCTCTTAACGCACAGAAGCAAAAAGCCTTATGAATGTGATGTCGAGGGCTGTGAAAAGACATATTGTGACGCTCGCTCTCTTAGAAGACATAAAGAGAACCACCACCCCGCAGGTATTTCTCTTCCCTTAAAGAGTGGATCAGTTTTGACCAAAGATTTTATTTTAGGCCCAAATAACGGCCAAAATCAGTCGTTACAAACCCTGGCATTTATACCGGGAATTGCGCTCAACTTCTCGACTGCAAACTTAGGTTTGGCCCAAAATCAGTCTGTGAATCGGATCCAGTACGCCCCACCCCCTCCAGCAGTTGCCACAACTCCTTTGGTGCCGCCGGTAGCTGTCAGTTCGGAACAATCGGCGGCAACACAATTGCAACGTCTAGCCCTTCATAAACAAGACGACAGTACACACAACCCAAATGAGAAATGGGTTTCTCCTTCGCGTGAGGAGTCGTCCGCACAAAAATGGAATCAAAATTCAGTTATTAGTAAAAATTCATTCATTAATAGCACAGAAGTTGCAAAACAGTCGATAAAATCGGAACTCTATAATAAACTCCAGTCTATAAGTGGTTCTAATTCTGGTCTATTGAACGACGGGTCACAAGAGAACGCACTTTTGCACCAATTGTTGACTCAGGAACATTTTAAAGAGAAACAGCATCTCTATCAACTGCCACAACAAAATATCTCTCAATTGCAACACCAGTCAGAAGAGCAACAACATCAAGAGCATCGCCATCATCATCAGCCACAACATCACCAGCCACCACCACTTCCTCAAGAAACACCTCAAAAGCATCAGCCGTCCCAACAGTCAGTACAGACACCAATACAATCGATTCCGCAAATGGAATCGCAGCGACCATTGACATCAGACAACTGGCCCTATACCATGTTTGCACAGAATAACAAATCAGAGCCCCAACACGTCGAGTGTTCTCTATGTCAGCGCAAATTCAAAAATATTCCGGCCCTCAACGGTATGTTTTCCATTAAATTTTGATGTTATTTGAATTAATTGAAAATTTGTTATACAATGACAGGTCATATGCGACTCCACGGCGGATATCTTAAGAATCAGACGCAAAACAATTTGAACAATACTTCCATCAACTCGAAGAAGGATAGCGGCAATAAGACTGAGAATACTCAGATGAGCGCCAACGTTAAGGCAATTCTCGATGTCATCAAAGAGAAGATATCTCGAAAACAGGCAAACATGGCCAACAACTTACCCCTTCCTCCCGTTTCTCAACAACAAACTCCTCAACAATTGCCACACTTATCAAACCCACAACAAGTGATGAACAGTCCAATGGCGCCAATATTATCGCCTGTGACTCCGGTTACCCCAAAGACTGCAGACAATAACTCGACTTTCAATTATGACTTTCCTCAGACGGCAGTCAATAATGAGCTACACTTCACTCGTGAGGCCCACGAAATGTATTACGAGAACGAAATACTTCTACTCAAAGAACAGTTACAGCAAGCACAAGCACAACAGTTTCGTATGCCTTCCCAGCCTTCAAATGTGACGAACAGGTTTCAGGCACAGGAACAGCGACAACAGGCCAGACGTCACAGCGATTCCAGTGATATGAACCCATGTGTCGAAAACAACGGATCCAAACAAACATTTCAATCGAATGACTGTTATTCGAGTCAACACTTCAATGATTTACTTCGCAGAAGAACTCAGAGGACATCTTCAGATCCGGGCGATCAGCCTTTGATGACAATTAACACCAATTACCAGTCTTCTCAACAGGTCTATGGACATCAGTTTTATAATCAATCGCATTCAGTGCCCACAACACCGACCCTCTGTCACAACAGCTCTGTGCCCAACAACTTTCAGCCTCATTCTCTGCCATCAACACCTACTGCAGCGGCAGCTCCGGTCACTTTCATACACTCACCCCATTCTCATCAGATGAGTTCTGTGCCTAATACACCAACAGATGCTAACCAGCAGTTTAATTTCATACCTGTTCCATCGCCCATAAACCAAGGGTCTGTCCATTCACAGCACTCGCAATATTCAGCGTCACCGGCTAGTGTTGCCCAGTATTCTCCAAACACACCGTATTCTCCATCCCATGCATCGGTCCCTCATTTTACGTATTCTGTTCCGCAAACGCAGTCCTTACAAAGCCAACAACCCCTTCCACCGCCACCACAACAGACTCAACAGAATGTTTTTGATGAGACACATATGTATGACGCCATCTCAAACTATACAAATACCGGCGCCGATGAGCACAACATTGCACAGAATTTCAATTTTCACAACAATTTGGCCGAAAACAACACTTACTTCGAATCCCAAAACGATATGATGGCCGACACAGGCGCTGATATGCACATCGATGGTCAGTCCATTGAACAGTTGTCGATCCAATCTTTACCTCAAGCATCGAAGGAACAATTTTTTAGCAGTTTTTCAACCCCTAATACTAGTCATGAGTACAATTCAATCGCCACGACTTCCAATTACGTCCAGTCATCCAATTATTGGACGCCGTCTTCGCTCACAAATAGTGTTCAAACGTCTGAAATCAAAACACAGTCTCTTTCTTCACAATTGTTACCAAATCTGACGCCAAAGTCAACAATAATTGTCAACAATTCAAACCATCTCTACTCTATAGCTCCCGTTATCTCAATGCCAACTCATTCATCAGTCAATATAATGTCTAATCCACCGAACACTGAATATATGTCTTCAATGGATCATCGAATGTCTGGTCAGAACCGTTTGATATCAATGAACCGAAGAAGTACTTCATCGCCGCCTCATTTAGTCGTCAATTTAGAAAAGATTGACGAATGCAGTGAAGAGACGGACGATGTATTCCTAAGTCCTGTGGGAGTGGCCCCTTCACCCAAACGAAACTCACCAGCTTTGCCGGTGGGGGTCACCAAGAGACTCAAACATAGACCTGAACCACTTTATATCCCTCCACACGTTAACACATGTGGATATCAGTCGCGTCTCCGTTCCCCCAGACTTTGGGATCCTTCAGCAGTTATCGATACTAAGAACTTATCGCCACCTCCTTATACTCCTCCTCCTATGTTATCGCCGGTTCGTTCGGGTCCGGGACTCTTTTGGCATATAATTAGTGGAAGTATGACTCCTAAGAGTGGAACCATTGCTCCAAAGTTTGTCTATTCGAGGAAAAGTTCAGTTGAGGTAAAAGAGAAAGAAGAATCTTTCAATCAGTCGACAGTGGCTCAGACACCAACCACCGCTTATGAACCGTTTGATTGTGAAATACCTGAGACAGATATTCAGCCCCACGTGAATATCGGTCCCAACTTTCAGGCCCGCATTCCTGCCTTCAATAAGAACCAGGATGAGGCAAAAATCAGAAAAGAAAAGGCAGATATCGTTTGGGATCCGATTATTTCCGATTCGTTGACCGATGAGGACATAGAGGCATACTTAGAGCTGTCATGCAGTGCGTGTGTTCCCGGCTCAGGAAGGAATAAGGAGTACGCCATGCATTTACTTAGTATAGCAAAAGGAGATATTGACAATGCTGTTGTCAAATTGCTTGAACCTCATCCCACCATTCCTGAGGGCCACCCTCTCGTCGGCTATCATTATCCAGGTTTGCCTCAATGTCTTATATTATTAGGAATGTAATATAATTTGATTTTAATTACCAGAAAATGACATTTGGGTGCCGTCAGAGATCGATTCATATCAAAACGCACTTAACAAATGTGATAAAGACTTCTTCAGTATCGCCAAAGAGGTACTGCTTTTTGCCATTCAATTGTATTTGAATTCTAATTGCAATATTTTGTTTGATATAAAAGGTCGGCACAAAAACTGTGAAACAATGCATTCAATTTTATTACATGTGGAAGAAAGTGTGTCCCGATGAGTACCGGCGCTTAAGAGTGATTCGGCGAAAGAGAGAACACGAAACATATTTTTATAATTTAAGGTCAAAAGAGGGCGAAGAGAATAATAATAATCCCAATAATAACAACAAATTGGATTTCGAAATCGATAACAATAACGAAATCAATGGATTGGGTAATAGTGCGCAGTCTTCTGATATCGAAGACAGTATCTCATTAATGGATTCAACAAATCCAAGTCCGGCCACTAGTATCGGGTCAGCCGTAACGGTGAATAACTCAGTGCCAGAATGTAACTATCCGTGCAAACTATGCGGTAAAGTGTTTCAAAAGGTAAAGTCGCGGTCGGCTCACATGAAGATTCACGGCAGCGGTTCTGCCAAATATTGACAAAACGCTATTTTAAACGCTTTTTTAAAATTAATTAATCAGTTATTTGGAGATAAAAACCGATATTTTATTCAAATTAATGTATATTTTCAGATCAATTCATACAAATTGAGAACATTTTTATTATTATACCACAACTCCTCTTCTCATCAGAATATTGTTGCCATTGTTTATTGATATCATTATAATTAATTATATATATGTTATTATAATATATAGTATATGTCATTATAGATACAAATCTAAAGAATTTATTTATAAATCGATTATGAATTGAATTTCTCTTTCACTCAAATCATTATCGATGTTAGTATCAAATTGAGAGCACTTTTTAAATGATCTGTTGATCCGATCAATGCATTAACTGAATGTTTGACTCAATTTTATCGTTGAATCGTTTGAATCATTATTTTTACCAAAAACTTATTCAAAACGAGAAAACTGTTAAAACTATCTTTTATTAGATATTATCTGTTGTCTAATCACAGCCTCTATTTGATTACCGATTCTTTCACTCTTTCAATCTAATTGTGTCGAGTAATAAATTGGATTCTGAGCTCTTAAGATGAGATCTTTTAACTTCTAGATTCAAAGAGAAAGAATCAGAGAAATTCTATTTAACATTAACATGGAGATTTCTGAAACTATATATTCCCGACTCCCGGTGTTTATTACAATTAGGAGTGCCTTCACTATTGCGCAAAACATTAAATCTATTTATTAAGAAAAAGACTTAAAACTAAACTTTAATTTATGTTTTCTTTGAAAACTAAATTCAAATCTATATTCGAAACTAATCTATGATTCGGTGCTTTATTTCTGTTGTGAACACAGTTTTATCGTTATTCACGCAAAAGGATTGTCTGTTATTCCTTTTGTAGAATATTCTGTTGAAGAATACACTTCTTGTCTGTCGAAAAATGACTTTCGTGTCAAACAATTAAATTATTTAAGATTTTTATTAATTATTTAAGTTTATATCGATTTCATTCTGATCTCATTAACATTTAATTTACTTTTAAATTAATTGAACTTTTTTTTCCATTACTTGAGTTCATTGATTCAAATGTTATAATTGAATAACTTTTCAGATATTTTAGTGAATAATAATTGAAACCAATTATCGATAATATTTCGGACTTAACGTTATTTAACAGACTTTTGGTTAAATCGTTGTTTTAATTATTTCTTTTATTATTATTAATATTAATTTTTGATCAATACATCCCTAATGTATATAAGAGACCGAAGGCTGGTATCTCTCAGTTCCGACTCCCGAATAATTATTACTCAAATTTTTAGATAATTTTTCGAAATTTCTTATTTGTTTGGCTTTTAGTTCTTAATTCTTATGTAATTATTTAAATGAGTCACTATTATAAGAGTTAATTTTTGTACTTGCTCCAATAATGAGCCGCCAACTGTCTGGAGATAACTTCGGTCCCTGTTTTCCATCGAGTATTTTTGAAAATATATTTTTCTAAATATGAAATACAAATGTTATTATCTTTTATGTAAATTTAACTTTTGACTGATTGTATTGACAATAATGTACTTAATTTCGATCATCAAATGTATAGTGAAATTCAATTTCAAATAACAAATACATTTCGACTTAATTATCAATAATTAATTAATTTTTGTCCATTCATTTGTAGATTTAATTATTTCGATTACAATTATAACTTTTATTTAATTAATTAATGAAATAAACGATTTGTTTTATTTTTTGATCATTTTATTCCTGGTTTTGTTTAACCGATTTATTTTGATTTTATTGTTTTATTGTTGAAATTTCCTTTGACTCCGTTAACCAGCATATTGTTAAATGAGGAACACTTCCTACAAAAGCCATCATTTATTAGCTTTGATTTCTGGTGAATATAATTCACAATTTGTCTGAAATTAGTGAAGTCTCATACGATTCCTGAAATGAAACAATTTTATAGTTTTATATTATTTTTGTCAGTTTATTGCTTAAAGTGTATCGTTGCTGAGGATGACAACCAAATCGCAACCTCTGAAAGTGGTCCCAAAGATAATAATATAATTGTTTTGCATTTGGACGACAATATGAACAAAATTTTGTTCGATCTTTTCGTTGAAGTGTTTGGCAATAATCCCAATAATAAGATAGAAGTGCCAGTTTCCACTGTGGCTGATATCTATCGTAATTATACTCAGGAACAGTTGGATTCGTTAAAAATAGAGTTAAAGAGATTAGACCATCGCTTTGAATCAATTGTCAGAAAGAGAGTCAATTCATTGCAGGAAAGGTTTTTAGTGGCAAATATTGAATACACTTTAAGTAAGAATTTGACGAAATATGAAAATAATTTCATACAAATCGGCGAACAATTGGTTACTCTGCAAAAACTGGTTCTTAAACTGACAAATGCCGACCAACCAATTGATGAAAACATTATTCCAAACGTTAGAAACAGTCGGAAATCAATTATTCGTACAGTATTTGATAGATTGGCGGGACTTCTGTTAGGAATCAACACCGAACAGTCCAACTCTCCACAAAACAGCGAACCTTTAAACCCAAATAGATTGAACAGAATAATAGCAATGATGACAGCTCTTCAGTCCGTTAAGAATGTGTCCGCAAATCAATTGAATCCAAAAATGCAGAACGATTTGATAAAATTGCAAACTATGTTACACCGACTCCAACAGATTCAACTCTTGAGCCGATTAGCCGAACAGAGAAAGTTCCTT
>JAQGAR010000816.1:0-11991 GCA_034697865.1 Oribatida sp.
TCAGCATACTACGGCCTATTTTTAAAATTACATATTTCCCAATTCTAATAAGGTAAAAATAATTTAACATGGAAGTCAATGAAGAAATTGGTCATTTTCGAAGGCTTGCCATGCATTTATTAGTAATCCAATTCAAAAGATTTTCATTGGATAAGACACTACTACTCTTCTTATTTCATATACAGTCATCACACCAGGTCCACCGACCAGGCCCTTTGCTGTGACCTAGACCTTTGCATAGTTGACGAATTTTTAAAGATCACGTGATTTAATGAAAATAATTTTTAGTGGACTAAATTTTCACCAAATGGATGTTGATAACGCAATTTACCAAATTCAAATATTCGCAGCCGTTTAATAGATATTCACGTTTTCCGACCGTCCAAACTTATTGATCCATCTAATATTATAAAAATTATTTTTATTGACTTTTATTGATATGAAGATTAATAGTCTGTTTCATTGAGAGAACCTTTTTGTGTATTGAAATAATGTCATTATGTATGTCATTATTTTCAAAAATTTCTTATTTTCTGAAACAAAAATCGATGACTACTTCCCTTAAAAATTACATACAATTCTCAAAATTTTCTTTGATATACTTATAAAATAACTGAAATTTATATAAACCTTTCTTTTGCTTAGAATTTCTCTTATGTTTAAACAAAATATCAAAAGAGTCTTCTCTCTCAATATATGAGAGGAAAAGTAGGGAAAGCCTTAAAACACAAAATATTGGTTTCATATTTTTGATATAAAACTTAATGCAATTTTCAGTCAGAAGAAGAATATATTCAATAAATTCTGAGGCTTTATATCCAAAACAATTTTATAGATAAAGAATGTCATGAAAACCAATTTCTCTGATAGAAAAATATTCTTGCAGTTCATGTAAAACATAAGAAAAACAAAAGACCCCTCCACTAGCTTTTCCCCCGTCAAATCATATTTTGCTTCTCTGACCAACCTGAAGGGTAAGGTACGATAAAAGAGTATCAGGAATGAAGAGAAAACGGTGAATTTATTTCACACAAAGATTGATATAAACCTCTGAACTCTGGAGAAGAATATGGATTTCAATCCATGAAATGCAATATATTTTTATTTTTCATACTTTCCTTCTTTCGATAGAAAATTGGTTTTCTATTTATTTCTTGAAATATATTTGAAAACTTCAATTCGGTATTCAATTATAAAAATGACTCGAATTTAACCGAAATAAAGTCGAATAAACTCAATAACCTAATAAATTAGGGTCTATATCCAGGGTTGATATCAACTTGATTAAATCTTGATCATTTGTTTAATGGACTAAATAGAATGAAATTTGAATCAAACTCCACATATACATGTTAAAATCAAAGAGTTATTACCACATTCCATACGATTGATAGCTCAGAGAGAAACTGAATGGTTACCTTGTTATTGAGTATCATATTACTGTTATTACAATGTTTACTACCGTTGGCTATCCCTACTTTGAACGATCTGAATATTGTGTATTGATTTTTTTCAACAAATTCTTGGTTTTCGAAAATCGAAATATTGTCTGAAATTTTATTCCACAAAATTTAAAGAATATATTCTTTGAAAGAATTCTTGAAATATACGAAAATTATTCAAAGAATGTATAGTTTCAGAGCAAAGGACTGAATGAAAAGTTTTGATTTTCTTCGTCGTCTTTGCTATTGATTTTAGAAGTAAAGAGCGAGTGCTTTGGCACAGAATTAAACTTTTCATAGAGAAAGTAATAGACGTGATTAGACTCGACATTATCGGTCGTGCCGTTACTGCAATTGCCAGACATTATCGATCGGCTTATATCGGAAGAAATTCCGGTAATTTTTTATTCTGTTCATCGAAAAGACAATATATTTTACGACAATTTATGTCTATTTTAATGTAATTTTAATCTGAAGTAAATCTGTTGGAAACACAAAATATAAGTTTTGTTTCGATTCATTAAAACATTTTATTATAAATTGAACCGTAATTTTGATTCCCATTTGTGAAAAAGCAATAATTTTAATGAAAATAGAATTTTTCGGATAAAACACTAATTTTAAACAATTTTTGTTTCGCTGAAATCCTTTTTATATTTTCACAAAAAAATTTAATTAAGTTTTATGTTTTGTTTAGAATTTTGTTTTTTTAAGAAAAATGTTTGCCATTTCATTGTTTTTCGTCGGTTCCCATCAACTGTTGATCTAATCGCAAATCTTTTAGACTCTTCAGAGAAAAGTATGTATTTTTTGGATAAAAGATATTTTTGAAAAATGAGACGAATTTTGTTTCGAGACTTTTATAGAAACTGAAAATATGAAAAATTAATACAAAACTCCAGTATTCGTGTCATTAAAATCTATACACGTTTTGAATTGAATGCAAAATATTAATAATAAATGAATATTTATATATCATATCAGCAAAAAGTTTTTAGTCTATAATTTCCGATCGATTTTTACATTTTTAGAAAATTAAACTCAGAGAGAGAGAGAGAGAGAGAGAGAGAGAGAGAGAGAGATTCAGTTGAATGATTACAATCGACATAAAATCCAGAGTAAAATTCAATACTCTTTCAGTCAATTCCTGTGCACATCATTTAGATGGGAACAGCATCAGCAACAGCGAGTCAACGGAAACACAGCACTGCCATCCCTTTGCAATCTATTGATTAGTGCTGTTCTCATGTATCCCAAAATGATATGCAATCTCAGCACTCGATCTTCAATTTTCTCGACTCATTTTCCTTAATAGTCGATGACTTCAATTTCCACTCAAATCTTTAGGCACTGAATTTTATGTTGTGCTGTTATTCTGTGCTTGTTTTCTGTGATTTACAGAATGAGTTACTGAAGTTTTACATCCAGAATATGGCCGAACAACACATCAGCTATTAATACAACACAACGCCATTCAATACCAGTGCCCTTAAACCGGAACTTTGCTTCTGATGACTAGAAGTGGAGCCAAATAGCTCTGGTCTATTGTGCGGCACATGAATGCAGGCCATGAATACGATATACATTTTAGTGGCCGTCAATCTTATGGCTGTGCGCGATCTGACTCTGTTGTTCAGTCCTTCAGCTAAAAACGCAAATCTCGGACTAAAATCTAAATGACTTACGATTTTCTCATAAAGTATTTCTCTATGCGCTCTATTATCTATAAAAATGGGATAACCAAGTTCTCTAACTAAGCTTTTGAACCATATTTCTTGAATTTCTAAAGGAAACCTTGCTGCTTTCTTAAAGTATGTCCAATTGTCCTTGAATGCGCAAGTATACTTCAAAATATTGATTTATTTGGTCTGGAATCTGGCTGTGCAATATGTGAGTGCTCTGATTGTCAATGGAATGCCTGGCCATTACTAGCCTGAGCGCAACAATATTCCTCTTCGCGTGCAGTTGAGCTCAATCTTCTCTTATTTTTGAATGAATAGTCTTTTATGTCAGTTCTCTTATTCTGGTCTCTGAGCTCTAAACACAATATTATATGGTTTTATGAAAAGCCCTTTAGCCTGAAGGCCAAAGAGGAAGAGCACACACATGCACTCGTTTGACTCGTTGCACAGCTCACCCGTTATATTATTTATGTATTGAAATACATAACTATGTGATGTGCAATTCACTTTCTCTTCTTAAACAGGCGGTGCGCTCTGACTTTTATATATTCTGTTCTTCAGAAAGAAATTAAATGTGAAAATAAATTTTTGTTGTGATTTAATATCCAATGCATTAAAAGTTCAGTTTATTTGGCAGTAATTTTGTTTCGCTTTTCTCTATTCAATGAGAGTTTAATCAAATGATTGATTGCTTTTTGTTTTTAAAACAAAACTCTGTTTCTTCTTTTCGATTAGTTTTTCTCTATATAATCGATGTTTCACTTTATTATTGAAAACCTATCTTTAATTACCTTCGCCCTTAACCTCCTATACCTTTTGTATGGAGTCATATAAACCGAAACAATAATTTGGATCTAATTTGTTAGTCGTTTGCAAAAGTATTCGCCAGTCATTTATCACAATCAGACTAAACAGATATAAAATGTTTTGAATTATTTATAGTGAATTGCATTCAATTCTGTGCTCTTTTTGTTTAACTGTAGGGAAATGTTCACAAATGTTTACTGAATTTATTTTTGCTCTCTTCAAAATTCCTCTTCAAAAACTAAATAGCCAAGATATGCGGTAAATTAACCTAGATAAAATGGCAAAATCTCCATTGGATTCGAAATGAAATGAAATTAATTATACTTATATTTTGACTATTTTCAAGTTCGATTATGTCTTAAAAGAGTATGGCTATTGAGATTAGTTTATGTTGGATTTCTTGGTTATCCCTATCTTTTGAATAACACAAGGAGTTTATTAAATGAAAGAATATTCGGTTCTTTCAGTGAAACACTTTATCTTTATTTAAAGTCTAATATAATAATAAAATTTTAAAAATTTAAAACTTGAGCTGAACTTAGTTTTTTCGCTCTAATAGTGGTATTGTATATGTGTTTCCTAAGCTTCGCATGTCTTCAGCTCTAATGTGTTCAGTATTTATGAGATGTTTGTGTTGTCTCCCTCTCCTCTACTCGCCCTCTCCTTTCGCTTTCTTCTTTCAGCTGAAGAGAAAAGTTTTTGTCAGTTTTCAAGTGGTCTCTAAGTGTTAGTAGAGATTCATTTAATGAAAATCTACGGTAGAGTACATTTTTGAGAGGACTGTCTGTATAATGAGAAGACCCCCAACGAAATGTTCGATGAAATTCTCTGCGAGAGTTGGGTTTCCTCTGAATATTTAATGTCATGAATTTCAATACTATTTTTTCTAATCATTTGATAATAATCTCTGAATTTTATCACATTTGCAGACAAAGTGTTTTGTGAAATAAATCACTATTTTTTCAAATAATGTTAATTAGTTTTACACTAAAATAGGTTTTCATTATTTGTTTTCGTGATTTCGGTTGAATTTTATTCAGTTTTGAAATATTATCTGATTTTGTCATTCATTCACAAAATTCAGAAAATATTTTCGAAAATATTTGGATTTAAAATAAATTTTGTGGTTTTGGTGAAAATATAATTTCATATGATCTAGGATTTTCAGATCTTTAGAAATTCAGTTTTATTCAAAAATTCAAGCAAATACAAAAATTGAAAATTCAGTTTCAAAATTCGTTATAATTGAATCCGAATGCATAGGAAAAGCTCAAAGGAAAATAAACCCATTAGGGCTCAGCTCTGAATAAATGATAAACAAATCCCATGAAGAAAGTCATTAGTCGATCGATTCTAAAGATTTAAGAAATCTATTAATTTTTGTTTACATTAAGAGACAAAACATGGAAATAATTTTATCAATTGTTTAATGAACCGAAAATAGCTATACTTAGCAATTGTGGAGACGGAATGAGCCACAAGGGAGAGGGAGAGTGTGGGGACCCCCTCTGGGTAAAAAGTGCAGACCTCATCAGTTGTCTGGTCACGACTGTGCTCGCGATTGTCCATTCAATAGCGTATTTAATGGTAAATCCGCCCGCAATCGTGACCCAAACCGATCCATACACCCCCACACACATACACTCACACATAGGTTCACCATAAACAGAAACACCGACCGACGCTCTCGCTCTCATCATACCTGAGTCTGCCTTCAGGGTTGAGTCGTAAAATTTGAAAGACTTTTTATCGCACACCACATAATAAGAGCTGATTCTGATGGCGAAGAACGTGCGAACACCTGAAGGCGTCTGCATTTATGGCTGTGCTGTGTATGTGTGTGCGATATGAGTACTATTTTTGTTGTGTTTGCCCTTAAGTCAGGTCTCAAGAGCTGTGAGCCTATCGTAAAGTAATAACAATTGTTTTAACGGATATTTTTTGCCGTAATTTTCATGAATTGAATGCCTTTTTCAACGTTTGGGAAGATTTTTATGAATCACTTCTCAAATACTTCTCAAGTGATTATTTTGTTTCGCAGTTAATTATTTTGTGAGTCATACGAGTCGAGAGGAAAGGTATGAAAATGTTTTCTCTACATCCTCTTCGCCCGGAGTCGGGTCTCGCACACGATTTTTACTTTGTTTTTATTTTCAAAGACTGTATTATTAAATGCTATTAATTCTGATTTTTCTTCTCTTCAAACAAATATTCCCATAATTTTCTTCTTTTTCTGTATTATTTCGAAGATATTTCCACTATTTCTCTGTTTTTTTGTGTTTTGAATTTTGAAGGTTTAACTCAAAAACACAAAAAATTATTAGTAGTTTTTGTTTTCATTTCAAATGTCAAAAATGATTTGTGACTTAATTATAACAAAAAGTCTAATAATGAAAATTGAAAGCAATTTTTCGTTGAATTGGTTTCTCTCAGTTTAACAGTTTTTTTATGTTATTCTCTTCTATTGTGTAATATTTTTATGGATATCCCAGTGTGCAATGAGTTATGTGAATCCCAGTAGAGGCCCACTGTTGTGGTCCATAACCTAAACTAATGGCCATAAATATTATCCAAGAGCTCTATGTTTAACAACAGTGCACAATATATTCTGCGGTTATGGCGTTCCTCTTAGGCCCATATGGGAGCGGAACGGGCACTTAGTTAGATGGTATGGATACATTGCTGTGCTATGAATGACAGCTCAGAATAGATAATAAATGAAATGTTGCTCAAGAATTGCCTTGTATACAATAATCATCATCAGTGCCTTGCAAAGTGCACTGCATAAGAGCACAGGCAGCTCTTACATATTTTTCGATATTGGGTGTGATATACAGACCGAGTAAAGCCAGTGCTCTTCAATGGTAATGAAGTTCAGGTTCATTGCGAAGGCTAACATATAATAGGGATCGACTCAATTCTATGCTGTTCTCTGTATTAATATTCTCTGTGTGTTTCCCCCATTTTCGAGAACAGTACTCACAGTCTATTGGGGGCCCGACTCAGGACTTCATTCATGTCATAAACTATATCTATGTTTTTATATAATATTAGATGACTTTGACTTTTGTTAATACCAGAAGAATATATGATTTAATGACTTGAGTTTATTGATAACCGGATTTTTATTACCGAACAATCAGTTGTCGAATAAAGTTTCGCTGATTTTATATTTTTCCGTTAATTTATTGAAACTTCTTTTCAAAAGAAATTAGTTTCGAATTTTGTCTGAAACCGTGTTTTTAAAAATAGTGAGAAAAAGCAATATTTCTTATGTTTAATGAAAATTATGAGAACTGAATATAAACGACAAAACGCAAGCAAGTTCATTTTTCCTATGTCTATGATTTATTTGAACCAATATATTCTCAAATTATGTAAACGTCAAACGAATCCGTATTTAAAAAATCTATTTTTGTTTAAATTTATGCAATGATTTCAATGAGAACTTTGGCAAACATTTCCATTATTTCGGTCAAAGTTCTCATATTTTTTCCTCAATTCTGAAATTTGTAATTAATTTTGATTATTCTGAGACACATTCTTAAGTAACATCGAGAATCACTCATGGTTAATTATCTAATAACATTGATGTTTATACCGCGGTGGCCAACAACCTCCTGCCCCATTAGAGTCACTCTGATTAGACAAGAGCGCAGCCCCTGTATTTGGTTGATCATCATTATTAGGCATATTTTTAGTGCTCTTCTTAACAGCTATTTTTGGTTATAAATACAAAATTAATAATAATATCGACTCAACCGAACCGATGAACCGAACGCTAAAACTTTAATCTCTTTCTGTTTGCTATTAAATAACATTATTTATAATCAAAACATAAAATGCATTCAGATCTATGAGAGCGCTGTTCATTAGAAGGAGAGGGGCTTAAGTTCAGCCCTCATTACAGCACAGTTGTCTCCTCTCATAATATTGATTACAAATTATAACTTTAGGTCTAATAATAATGTTTTTCATTATATTTTGGCCTAAACTCAATGCTTGACTTATATTCTGTGCTCTTCTCGTATTAATTCTCTGTATTTATAATTGGGTTTCGCTCTCAAAAGTGGAACTCCCATCCAATCCATCCACACATGTGATGGCTCTAACAATCGCCTACCGACTAAATAGTGTGTCCCCCTCCTGTGCTCTCTGATGTTTGGCGTAATTAACAGTTTTAATATTGTCTTTGGCTCTGAAGAGAGGAAACTTGAGTAGAGCCTCGCGTTTGGGCACAGAATTATTTTTGAACACACTTTCCATCTGAAGATTGTGTTATAAACGGCTCGAAGAACTCAGACATCTATCACATGGAAAGGCTATGTTTCCACGAAAGGGAATTCTTATTTGAGTATTCGGTCAAATAATTAATTTAGAGTTTGAGTACAGAATGAGAGGGTCTTTCGGCTGAGGTTTTGCACTCCATATAAAAGATTGCTTACAGTTTTGGCTAATATTTCAGTCTTTGCTGTCAGTCATAAGACCGGAGAAAATATATAAATATATCCCAAAAATAATCCCAAAAACGATTCAAACGTTCAGAAAACATCTTTGAACCGATCATTGAATAAATTGACACAAATTCTCTCTCTCTCTCTCTCTCTCCTGACAGACAGACAGACATAAAAATGGATATATTTTTATTTTTGTTAGCAAAACAAATATCTTTCATTCGATTGCATTTTCTGTTCGGGTGCTCGCCTTCTCCTCCCTTCCCAAAGAAATGATGATAACGTGTCTAAAGACAGGGTTTTGCAATAAATCCAATCTACAAAACACAAAAAACTTCTTCGATTTAGTGACACACATATGTGCCAAACTCATTATATTGCTTTCCCTATCCATTGGTGTTCAGCCATTCCTCTAATTTTATCTCATTTTGATCGCCGAAAATGAGAAGAAATGAGTGAACAGAGACTGAAGTCGAATACAAAATATCACAGAAAAGAGTGTTAACCTTAAACCCCAAACCTATTGAACCAGTAGTTAGTTATTTGCGTCAAACATCAGACGAGTGCAGAGCGATTGTCACTTCGATAGATGGAGAGGGGCAGAGAGAGATGAAAATTGAGAGAGAGAGAGAGAGAGAGAGAGAGAGAGAGAGAGAGAGAGAGAGAGATTTTGTTCGACAATAGCATTGTTCACTTAATTCTAATAACTGTTTCATACAACGAATGCCTTTTGTTTTTCTGTGAATTATATCTTTGTATTCCTCTGTCTCTCCTTTACGTCTCTTTGGGTTTCCCCCACTTTTTCAATGTCTTTCCTTCTCCTCTGGTGTCTGACTGACTGTGGAATCGAGAAGATCTCATTTTGCAGATCGAGTTCATTTTACTCAGTCTTACTTCATTCTGTCCTTAGCATCCCTCCTGCATAATATTCTCTCCCAACTCTTCAAATGCTAGACCAATTCGTCTATTTTTTCTGTCGTTGTTGTCTTGTGCTGTGCACTGGTGACCCTATGGTGTGCTGTTCTGCAGATGTGACTCCGATATTACTTTTACGGAATAAACGGAATATTTGTCCGCAGTTTCTAATACCAAAGCAATCATTTCTGTTGAACTCAAACACTATTTGGTGGCGGAATTTCGCACAGAATAATAGGTTTTAGGAATAGGAGAACACAAAAACAACTTGAAAACAAATCATTCATTATTTTTGTCTCATTTGCCGCCTCTATTCTGTGCTCTCGATTCCTGGAATAATACGAGTAAAGTTTCCTCTGATTCTGAGTCAAAGAAAAGTTTTGATAAAAAGTTTATTTAATTTAATTTTTCTTTTTGAGATCCGAAGATTCTCTGAATTCAAAGAAACACTATTTTATGCAATGAATGCATTATTGTGTAAATTACTGACTCTTTTTTATAACAAAGTTTTTCACTTTATTTTCAGCGAATAATAAAAAGGAATTCTCTTCTCATTTGAATTGAGAGCTAAACTTGAATTTTCTTAGGATTTTCATTAGTAAAGCATAAGAAGAATTACAACAAAAAGAGTTTAATATAATTCTTTATTTTTTGTTTGAATAGTTTTGAATAGATTTTCATTTTGTCGTCAAAGTCATAGAAGTCTTTTCCTCTCAAATGTTTGTTCCGATTCCTATTTTAGATCAAATTTGTCTCTCTTTCTCTCCCATCTCTCGGATCTCTCCCTACTTATGAATGATAGATATACTTGCAATTCATTCATACAATTCAATGAAAAATTCTTTTATTCTTTACGTTTTGGATATCATTAATCTTCTTATGACTCAAAACATAATAACAAAACAAATCCTTAAATATTTCATTGATTTTCTTCTCATTCAATACGTTTTTCATATAAAGAATTCCTATTTTCGTGTTGTTATTAGAGTTTGTTTTACCACTCATTCTGTGCTCTATTCTCGATGTCTGTCCTCTTGTTTGAAAAAAGTAATTCAAGCACTGGTTTTATTGATGTTTTGTTGGATTTGTTTTTGTTGTATAGTCTGACTGTGTGTCTGTGCCTTTTTGTTTATATGCTGCGTTATTGTCCAAAATGGGTTACGCCTCTGACCAGTCGTCATATTTTGTGTTAAATTATATTTCTCTTTCATTTATTGACTGTAAGATTGAAGTATACTATGGAATAGTAGTGTAATCAGAGGAACAGCACATGTAGTCAATGGAGTGGACAGTATGGTGTTCCTTCTAGAAGGCCAGAGTTTAGGTTTGCCGAGAGAAACTCCAATCAGAAATGTGTTTATTTAGCAATTTATTTGGGATTTTGAGTCCGTTTGGACCGACGTTTGCACTTCACTACACGTTTGGCAATAACACCACAAATAAATGTCTGCCAAACGAGAGTCCAAAACGCATTTAATCAAAACCCAGTCCTCTCACAGACTAAACACTGTTTTGTTTTATATGACTATCCTTTCGATGAAATGCCGCCAATTTTCCGATGAATGAAAACCAAGTCTTGTTTTCATTCATTATTTGGAATCAAATGTTAATCCTTAGTTTTTTTTCGTGAACTCTGTCCCCATTTGACAGGGCTTTAAACCATTTGAAGCCATGGGTTGCCTCTCATTAGTTGAAGAATACGCTTTGTTTTCATTTGGTTTGAAAAATATCTAACATTTGCTACAAATTCGAGTTTTAAACAATCTCTCTCTCTCTCTCTCTCTCTCTCTCTCTCTCTCTCTCCCTCCCTCCCTCTCTCTCGTGTAAAATCAGAATTGAATGTAAAATGAATTGTATTTTTCGTATTTCCATCTTTTTGTGAAAATGTTTAGTCTCTGATTTCTCTTTATTTAAATTTAGTGAATCTCTGCTGTCATTCGTCTCAAAGGAGTTTTTAAACAATTGTTGTGTTTCCTTTGCTTATATCCTCATAAGTTTAACCCAATTTTCTTTAGGTTTGTGCAGAGCTTCAAAAAATGTTGCATCGATTCTGTGTTCTCTCATATTTGTATAGAATCTATCGATAGATTAAATATATTTTCCTTTAACTAAAATACTTTACTAAAAAGAAAATGGATTTTTGTATTCAAATTCTTCTCTTGAAAAATGATTTGAGGAAAAATCAATTTTGACTTTTTTCGTGATTTTACTCTTTATATAAAAGTTTTGAAGAATTTTTTCGAATTTTAAGACTTAAATGATTTAAGGATTTGAACGTAAAATTCAATTATTATTAGTTTAGAAAATATTAGTTTTCAATCATTTATTATATGAGTTGGTTAAAGATTTATAGATTTTTGAATAAAACATTGTTTACCTAAAAATATTCGCTAAAAATGTTTAAATTAATTATCAATACATTAAAAACAATACAAAATTTAAATAAAGTATAAATAAACGCTTATTTTTCAATGTTTTTCAAAAGATTTGAATTCATTGGTGAAATGTTTGGATAAAAATCCCCGAAAACAATGAGTTAAAAAACTAAAAAGTGAATAGCTGTTTGCATGAGAACAACGTTTCGGGTAATATTGAAAAATAAATATTAAACACAATTATAACCATAATTATTGCCGTCATATATGATATTTGAGGCGAAAAACGCCCATAAAATTGACAATAAATGTATGA
>JAQGAR010000817.1:0-11989 GCA_034697865.1 Oribatida sp.
GAGGGGGTTGGTAACTTTGGTGAGTGGGTAACCCTGGTTAATCAACTCACGTATTTAGTTGGATTGACAAAATTGGAAATGAACAGCATATTAGAGATGAGCGCATTTGAGCAGTCGTTTGTAACCATCTCAGTTTCAAAATTGTCATAGATTAAAACTTTTATGTAAAACATATACGAAAAGATGAAAATGTAGAAAAACGGGCCAATGATTAGGAAACGCTCCAAAAAGAGTCTTAAGATCAATTTTGTGTCGGATCCTTTAAAGTTCTTATTATTTGCCATTTTGAATAACCAAGAGCCTGATCCCATTCCAGCCAAAAGGAATAAGAATGCAAATCCTGAGCGACCGATCAAATTGACCACGTATTTCACCGGTTGAGGGCTCCCAGTGAGGCTTTGATTTGAGATGACCTCGGTGATGAGCGAGATCCAATGAAAGCCAATAACAATTATTTGAAACAGAACTCGCACGCAATCGGAAAGTTGTTTATTTCGGGTGAGTTTTGTTTCCGTTATAACTGATCGCAAGTTCTTTAAGATTGAAAAGTGGATGAGAAATGTGTCCTCTCCTATAAACTTGCAATATTCAAGTACTGTGGCCAATACGTCGACCAAGACAATAAAAGCTGTGAATAATAAGAAAATTGACCACATTCTTAAACACAAGTGAGTAAGTTTTTGCTAGTCTAGAGATTTGTTTTTAAAAGAAAGTTCAAAATTTATTCTAGCAATTGATATTCAATTTTTTTATAGTAATATCCGTTATATTTGATGTAACTAGATAAGATAAAATATCAGTTTTAAAATCAGAAAATCTCAATGAATTTTTTTTTTTAATTAATTTTTATAGCTATTAATAAATGAAAATTTAGCATGACCTTGTTTCTCGATGCGAATACTTCAGAGACTTCGCCCTTCCTAGCAAGGTCAGATCTCAACATTTGGTTATGACATTCACTCAAGGTAAAGCATAGTGTGCAAAGTCTGTGGGTGACTACTATATGGCCAAGATGGAGATTATGAATAACGACATCACCGTTCTGGTAGTTTGTAATTCTCAATGAAAAGGTGAATGAATTTGATAGTTAAAATGGAACAAACATTAATAACAAGAAAATCAATTCAAAAATTGAACTGCCTTTAATAATTCGCTCTAAATGATGATGGTTAATTGTCGTTTTGAACAGATTGATTTTAAGTAAAGTAATTTTCAGAAAACCCTTTTATTAGAGAATCAAAATGTGATTACAAATGAAAAATGAATTCAAAAACAATTATTTGAATCAAAACACAATTAAAGAGAAAATTATTAACAAATCTATTGATTGAGACATTTGTTTATTAAGTTTTCAAATCAAACAAACATTTAATTAGTCTAAAAATCGGACAAAAAATATTGAAATAAATCTGTTGTTATTTAAGAGACAGAATATGAACCAAATTATGACCTGAGTATAGAATTCGGGTAAAGGTTATCAAAATTGTCGGTCGACTCGTGTCTGAAGCAGTCGATAGACTTGTCCTCACTTTTGATCACAAACTCGAATAATACGAGTTCTGAATCCACACAACTCTTTATCAAATCCAGCGACTGATCCAAATATGAAAAATGTTCTCAGACGATAGAAGTCCTGATAACACCCTCCAGGAATGGACGATACCTTTATTACGTGGACCTTGTAGGCCAACTTTGGGTAAGAATTCTTCAGTTTACATAGTGATTCAAATGTTTTCAAAACCATTGAAAAACAAAACCAGAGTTAAAGCCTTGAACTTTGATTTGCATTCATTTCAATATATTCTTGGATTGAATTTCAATCACTATTTAAATGAATCTCTCTTTTATTGCATTAGTTTTTAATCTCCATTCAAGTCTTTGTTTCGATTCAATTGTTTTATCATTTTATCTAAGAAATGGCAGAAAAGTCACCGAAAGAACTGATCAATACTTTCAAATTTGATGACAGCATCGGATCAGATGTCAACTCATTCTCTTCGCGAAAGCATTTGTTTGACTTCGGAATTGATTCCGATTTGAGTCTCAATGAAAACAAAGCGATTCCGTGGCTTAAAGAGGAGTATCACCAGAGCATTGGTGGCCTGGATATTGATCTATACAAGGGAATGCGTCCGGCAATAAAAAGGAAAAGGGTTATAAAGAAACCAAATGAATATCAATGGAATGTATGGACTAATTATCTTCAATGTCTTGAAAAACATAATACCATCGTTGAAGAAGAGCCCACTTTTGTCTCAATTTCTTATACAATTACTTATTTATTCGGAGCTCTCATCAGAGAAGACAAGACTTTCTTTGCCCTTAAATTCAGAGGTTTTTTTCAACAATTGATTCGAAATACAAATTAATGTTTGGTTTGTCTTAAAATTAGGAGTCATTTACTTATTACGAAAGGAAAGGGGGAATAAGTTTCATCATGTAGATTATGAGTATCTACGATTTCTGTTTACTGTAACCACAAGAAGTTTGGGGAAACTCATTGATCTGAAGGACAAAAGAGTGATTATCTGTCAAACTATTGGCGCTAACGATAGGAACGGGTCTCCGGTTTATTTTAGATGTCGAAAGAGAGCAAAGTTAGAGGAAGTTTGGAATCACTGCAATATAACTGGTATCCCAACATTTGTACATGGTAAGACAGGAAAGCATACAGATGGAAAAATAACCGGAGTATGGGGATCAACCCTTGAAAAAGTTGAGGTGATTAATGTGGCCGATATTCCTAAAAATTTGCGTCAGGACTGGTCGTCTAAGAAGTATTCATATTTGGATCAGTCGTTGGATTATATAAAGATTTGTGTGGATTCAGAACTCGTATTATTTGAGTTTGTGATCAAAAGAAGGGATAAGTCTATCGACTGCTTCAGACACGAGTCGATTCAAAATTTGAACCACTTTTTACCCGAATTCTACACACAATCATAATTTGGTTCATATTCTGTTTCTTAAATAACAACCGATTAATTGAAATAGTTTTTGTCCTATTTTTACACTTATTAAACGTTTGTTTGATTTGAAAACTTGATAAACAAATGTCTCAATCAATAGATTTGTTAATAATTTTCTCTTTAATTGAATTAAAATAATTGTTTTTAAATTCATTTTTCATTTGTTATCACATTTTGATTCTCTAATAAAAGCGTTTTCTGAAAATTACTTTACTTAAAATCAATCTGTTCAAAACGACAATTAACCATCATCATTTAGAGTATGCATGGGCAACCTTTTTCTATTGCACCTTACATGGCACCTTAAAGAAAGTGCTCACATTTTCAAGGAATTTGAACCGGGCGCCTTTCATATAACCAAGAGTTCAATATTTGAAAAGATATTCAGTATTATTGTTATTTTTATTGCTTTTATTCAAACCCTTTGATTCAGATTTACATTCATTTCAATAAAGTTTTGCATTGAATTCAATCACTGATTATATGAATCACTCTTTTATTGTATTAGATTTTAATGTTTAGTGAAGTCTTTGTCTTCAATACAATTAAGTTTTGATACAATTATCATATCATTTGATGTGAGAAATGGCAGAAAAGTCACCGAAAGAACTGATCAATACTTTCAAATTCGATGACAGCATCGGATCAGAAGTTAACTCATTCTCTTTACGAAAGAATTTGTTTGACTTCGGAATTGAATCTGATTTGAGTCTCAATGAAAACAAAGCGATTCCAAGACTTCGAAAGCAGTTCCATCAGAACGTTAGTGGACTGAATAGAGACCTCAGAAAAGGTATGGGTTGGGCCATAAGAGAGAATAAAGTGTTTGTCAAAACCCAAACCAAAATGCAAAAGTGGTATCACTTTCTTCGATGTCTTCAAAAGTATGATACCATCGCTGAAGAAGAGCCTACTTTTGTCTCTAAATCCGATACAATCAATCATTTATTCGGTGGCATCAGAGAAGACAAGAAATTCTTTGCCCTTAAATTCAGAGGTTTTTATTGAACATTGGATTTGAAATACAAATTAATGTTTGGTTTGTCTTAAAAATAGGAGTCATTTACTTCGGCGATGATAATCACTTTAAAGCTGAAGAACAAATTAAAGAACCGGCGAAATGGGTTCTCCCTGCAAAATATGCGTTTTTGCGGTTCCTTTACTTCATAACCACAAGAGATGAGAGAGAATTCAATGGTTTTGAGAGGAATGTAAGCGTCGATAAAATCGTTTTGAAGGACAAAAAGTTGATTATTCGCAGTAATATTAATGCAATCGATAGGGACGGATATCCACTATATTTGAAATGTCGGAGACTACCAAAACTAGAGCTGGTTTGGACCTATTGTGCTATAATTGGTGCCAAGACATTTGTTCATGGGATCAAAATAGAGAAGAAGCACCCGTATTCATCCAAGATTAAAAGTTGCACTCTAACAGAGGTTGATGTGATTGATGTGCCGATTAATCCACAAGAATGGGGAGAAACCTCAGCTGAGAAGTACTTTTCATATTTGGATCAATCATTGGATTTCATAAAGAGTTGTGTGGATTCAGAACTCGTATTATTCGAGTTTTTCTATAAAAATCAAGACAAGTCTATCGACTGCTTCAGACACGAGTCGACCGATAATTTGGACCACTTTTTGCCCGAATTCTACACTCAATCATAATTTGATTCTTATTTTGAGTCTTAAACTATAACCGATTTATTGCAATACTTTTTGTCCGATTTTTAGACTAATTGAACGTTTGTTTCAACCGAAGACTTAATCAACAAATGACTCAATCATTGGATTTGTTGATAATTTTCTCTTTAATTGTGTTTTGATTCAAATAATTATGTTTTTGAAATCATTTTTTATTTGTAATCACATTTTGGTTCTATAATAAAAGGGTTTTCTGAAAATCATTTTAATTGAAATAAATCTGTTCAAAATAATAATTAACCATCATCATTTAGAGTGAATTTTAAAACGCTTATCTCACCGTTCCGACCATCTTTTAGAAAAAGTCTATGAAAATAGATTAACAAGGATAATATTTAAATTTATGAAAGTCTTGTTTTTCTTTACATTTGTTATGGGGTTCTTCAGAGAAGTGATCTGGGACAAATTACCTATTTTTAGCGCATTTGAATCAAGTCTGTTCTCAATCATCCTTCCCTTCTTTGCCTTTTTTATTTTAACCAAGTTAACTAACTCTGAATCGTTATTTGCCAAGTTTATATCCAACCCTGTATTGGGCAGTTTGCGTTCATCCACTAAGATCCTAAATATGATCCACCCAATATTTCTCAACATTATTGTTCAATATTTTCCAGTCTTAGAGATTAGCTTGCTCAATCTGCCCAAAATCATTTTAATTCTTGTGGTGTATTTGTTATTAAAAATGGGCTTTTCTCTTATTCTTCATATTCTATTCGAGTCGCCTATCGTTGGGATCAGTTTAAGAGTTTCAAAGAACATATTTGAGAAGAAAAGAGACTTTAAAATCCGCTAAATATAAACAAGTTTAGGCCAAGGGGGTTCTATCCCCATCCACCCCTTGGATATCCAGGATTTGAATAAATTGGTTTTTAACTCATTTGTAATAACGTTTTGATTCTCTCACAAAATTGTTTTTTAGAAATGAATTTCATTAAAATTATTTTAACTTTGATTTGCATTAAATTCAATGTAAATATAAAACTTCATAACTAAAAACCTTGAATATAACTTAGCTTGCTATAAGCTATCTAATTTGGAAGTGTGCCAACTTTTCTTAAAATAGTATGTTATCTCTAGGGATGACTTCATTGGACAGACTGTCAGACAAAAACTGCAAAATATTCCGTTACGTATCAGATATTACTGTCTGTCAAACAAATGGTTTGTTTTCATTCAATTAAGAATTGAATTAGTTTTTCATTTATTTTATAAATTGTTGTGAAAATGGCTGAACCCTTTCCTAAGACATTGGTCGAGAAGTGGACATTTGATGACAGTATCGGATCAGATGTCAACTCATTCTCTTCGCGAAGACATTTGTTTGACTTTGGAATTGACTCCGATTTGAGTCTCAATGAAAATAAAGTGATTCCAAGACTTAAAGAGGAGTTCCATTACAACATTAGTGGACTTCAGGTTAATCTGATGAAAGGGATCAATTGGGCTCAAGAAAACAATAGACTCATAGGGTCCAATCAAACAGACCGAAGCCACTATCAAAAGAAATTATTTGATCATTTTCTTCAGTGTCTTCAAAGACATAATACCATCGCTGAAGAAGAGCCCACTTTTGTCTCAATTTCTAATACAATCACTTATTTATTCGGTGCTCTCATCAGAATTGATAAGACTTTCTTTGCCCTAAAATTCAGAGGTTTTTATTCAACATTTGATTTGAAATACAAATTAATGTTTGGTTTGTTTTAAAATTAGGAGTCATTTACTTATTACGACAGGAAAGAGAGAATGAGTTCCGTCCCTCAGACTATCAGTTTCTGCGGTTCCTATTTATTGCAACGACGAGAAGTGTGGCTGAAATTAATGGCTTTGAGAGGAACCTGAGGGTCGAGCGAATCGATCTGAAGGACAAAAGTGTGATAATCTGTAAAACTATTGGCGCTAACGACAGGAACGGATCTTCGGTTTATTTTAAATGTCGAAAGAAACCAAAATTAGAGTTAGTTTGGAACCACTGCGCTATAACTGGTGCCCAAACATTTGTGCATGGTATTAAATTAGATGAGAGGGGCAGAAATCCGAATCAACTTAAAAAGTCGACTCTTCAGGCGGTAAATGTGATAAAAATTGAGACAATTCCACAAGAAGTGGGATCGAAATGTTCGCCAAAGAATTACTTTTCTTATTTGGATCAGTCGTTGGATTTCATAAAGAGTTGTGTGGATTCAGAACTCGTATTATTCGAGTTTGTGATCAAAAGAAGTCATAAGTCTATCGACTGCTTCAGACACGAGCCGACCGACAATTCCAACCACTTTTTACCCGAATTCTACACTCAATCATAATTTGGTTGAAACCAAGAATTAAAGGACAACGGGTTTAATAAATGTACTGAAATTTTTTTCAAATACTCAATGTCAAATAAAACATTTTTAATGGATTCCTTCAAATAAAATTAGTTCTAATTTCAAAAACATACTTGCTAAATTGAACTTTATTTTCGAATAATTACAATTTTTATATTAATCAGTAGAAATTATGGCATTACCACACTTCTAGCATATATTTATAGATTTATAAATCTATAATAATATCACATTTTATCACATTTAAAGACTACCACCCCATTTGGCAGTGGGTCCGTTGTACGGCAACTTGGCTGCTGTTTTCAGATACTTGGCGATCTGTGGCAATGCGGCCACTCTTTCCACATACTTCTTAAGGTTTGCCACTTTAGCCAACTGTCCAGAGAAGTCATTGATTTTGTCGAGCAATTCGTAGGCTCTGAAGTCGACATAAGTGACGCTCTCACCTGTCAGTCAATTTCGATTAATCCATCTCAAAACTTAGCTTGTAAAGAGGACTCACCTGCTAAGAAGGGTCGGTTGCCCAAGAATTTGCTCAAAAGATCCAAACTTTGTGGCAAATTTTTAAGATAATCTGCTTTAGCCGCTTCAAAGTTAGCTTCGTAAACAATGCGAACCAGAACTACATGCATGTCTAACAATTGCTGTTCGACCATGTTCACACGATTCTTCTCCTCTTCGGTCTGTCCGTCGAGTTTGTTTTTACGGGCGATGTGTCGCGCAATCGCCAAACTCTGAGTCAACTTTACGTCTCCGTCAATATAGTAGGGAAGCTATCATTCAGATCACAATAAGGACCTATTATTATCTTAAAAATTTTCTGCAGAGATCACCAAGCTCGCCTGGGAGATCAGGGGGATTAGGGAGGGGAAGATATTGTTTTCAAGGCTTGTCTTAAGTGTGTTTCGCAAACGGTATAAAAAATTACAATTTTTTATTCGTATTGAAATTAATTAAATTAATCTTACATTAGGAAAGTCGAGACCCAGATTGAACTTTTCATTAATCCATTCACTCCGACTGTAATCTGGTGCCGGACCGAATTTATACCGTTTCTCTTCATATTTAGTTCCAGTGTAAGCCAGGAGGAGACGAATTGGATTACCCAGCTATAATTGGTTTGCGAAGAAAAAACAAATTTAATAAAATATATAATTTAATGAAAATCTGAGACAGAATTCACAGTTCAGATGTTAATATGTATTTTGATATCATAATAAAAATCAGAAGAAGGGTCATTTTTCTCCCAAGAATAGTTTTTTTGAATCAAGTTTAGTAAAGTTTAAGATAATAAAAAAGTGATAGACTCACTCCCCGAGCGTTCCAGTATCCCAGTGTCGCGGTCATTGTTTGAATAGTTAAAAGTTTTTCAATTTAAAGTAGGAAATAATTGTGAGGTTCTGTAACTGAATGCCGGCTCTAAAGGTTGTCCTTATATATGAGTGTTAGAGTAGTAATCGTCTGTATATCGCGAATAACAGATTAATAATTACTGATTATAAAAGTTATCAAAAGTTATATAACGTTTTAATAACGCTATGAGAACGTTATATCAACGTAAGTATAAAACATCAAGGACATTAGATTATTTCGTTAACATAGCTATCGATTTCAGTTTATAAAAATTTCTTAGCAAATCACAGATTGGTTTAACTTAGAGCTGGCCTTTTCTTATAACAAATTCGTATATAAGTCTAATTAAACCAGGGGTCGCCAAGGTAGAGGATTTTACAAAAATCCGCGGAGCGCAAATGGAGCGCTGGCGGATTTGTTTTGGGGGTTTTTAAGGTTTTCCCGAGTATTTCGGGAAAACCAGGCAATTTTTTGGGGTTTTCCGAAATTTTCGGGTTTTTTCCGATTTATTGGGTTTTTTTGGTATTTGCGTTTGAAAAACCTCCCCTCTATCCTCCCTGAAATTGAAAAGCGTGGTGTAACCCCTGAATTAAACCCGCACACTAAATTGCTAGATGATGCCAACACACAGCTAAAGAATTTATAAGAATCAATAATATTGATTTTGCAGAGTAAATGCGCAGAATATTCTGTTATTATAAATCTTCTAAAGTACATAAAATATTTAATTAAAATGAAATAATTTGATTCAATTGTATTATAAGTGTTAAGACTGAAAACTATCTATAAAACTATAAAAACTATCTGTGTAATTAATTGAATTAATTTAAAAATAATTATTCTCAAGTAAGTATGATACTGAAATGCAAATATACCCATTTTTACAAATTTTCTATTATTTTGTGGCTGAATCCTTTTAATATTAAGTTATTTCGGTTTAAAGTGTGCTAAACTTGGTTTGATTCCCGTTTAATAATCAAATTTCAGTTTAAACCAGGTTAAATTTGCTTAATTCATTTTAAATTGTCTTAATTTAGTTTAAATCCAGTTCAGGCGGTTATTCTGAAACAAATTAAAACAAATTTTTGAGCCATTGTTTTGTTTGTTAATTCATTTAATAACAAAGGTCATCAAGCTTCGAGGCTCTAGGGGGATCTAGCAGGGTGGTGTCATGGCGGCCAAAATGGCAGAATATGAGCCTAAATGCAGCTTTAAACTAGTTTAAACCCTTAAATCTAGTTTAGATTGACGTTAATTTAGTATAAATCCGGTTTTTTCCCCAAAATTACGGCCATTGTTCCTCAGCGCTTCGATTTATGGGGGGGGGGGGGTGGTATTAGAGGATTTTTCGGTTCTGTGGTGGGGTTGAAAGGTCTATTCCACCCCCTTGATGACACGTTATTTAATAACTATTTTTATTAATAATTCAAATTTAGTTTCAGTTATGACTTCAATTGACGGACAAAAGACTTGTTTAGGAAATGTCTCACAAATGAGAGACTCATTCAGTAATAGAATTTGTGACCATTTGTGTGAAGTGATTCTTCAGTATTTGTCACTAAAAGACAAATTGAGACTCGAATGTGTGTCGAAACAGTTCCAGAGGACTGTCTTTCAAAAACATTTTGAGCTCAGTTTATGGGATTTTCTATTCAAAATGAAAATCAGTTGGAAAGAAATTGAATCAATTCTGAAGAAGTGTCCGAATATCACATCAATTACTGGAAATCTCTTTAGAGACGATGATTGCAATCAATTGATTCGTTTGATTATCAAATACTGCAATCATTTGATTGAATTCAACGGTCCTTTGAATCAAATAAATGACAACACTTTCCAAGAATTTCAACAAAAGTTTGGCCCAAAACTCACATTTTTAAAAATGATTTACGGTAAGGAAAAGTTGTCTCGTGTGAATGATTTCCCCAATTTAGAGGAACTGCACATAACTGAAGGAACTGCCCGTTTACTGATTGAGTCCGGCAGTGAATTCAAAAAACTAAAAAAATTGACGATTGATTCAATTGAAAACAAAAACATTAAGAATATTATCGATTGGTTTAAAACTGTCCGACACTTGACTTTGATTAATGATGAAGAACGGAATAATTGGATCTTAAGTAATATCTCAAGTCTTCGGGATTTAATTCACTTACAAACGGTTACAAAAATTAATTTAAGCTATAAATTAGTTTTCACTCATTTAAAACAAATGGCAGACAACTGTCCAAAACTAAAAAGCCTTTCCTTATATTTTAATATCAATTGGAAGAACCGCTCAGAATATTGTCTATTATTGTCGGCATTGAAAGCATTCAAACAATTGAAACGATTGGATTTGAGTTTTTTTCCAACAGTTACTCTGAATATAAGAGAAGACATAACCGAAATGTTTTCATTCGATGACTTCAAAGGTCTCGAAAATATCACTCATTTGAGTCTATATTTTAATGAAATTCATTCTCCAAATTTGTTGACAAATATTGACATTTATTTACCAAATCTTCAGAAACTTGTCATATATTCAACTTTAAAGACAACACCGGAGGGAACGGAAAAAATATCCCATATTCTGAGCCGACTTTCAGAATTAGAAACTATTGACTTGAATCTAACCGATGCGACCGAAAAAAAGGTTAAACAATTGACAGAAATATTGGTCGAAAAATGTAAAAGGATCCGAAACATTGATATACGAGTATATAACAGGGGTCGACAATGGTGTGTAGATTTTCTGAAAATCCCTCCCTGAGCCGAAAAAATTGTCAAAAATGCCCTCGCTTCGCTATTTTACAAATATTGACATTTATTTACCAAATCTTCAAAACCTTTCTATTGTTTTATCAAATGATATAAACACAACACCGGAGGGAACGACAAGAATAGCCGAAATTCTGAGCCGACTCTCAAAATTAGAAACAATTCACTTGAGATTAACCGATGACAATTGGAAAACACTGACTGAAGTATTGGCGAAAAAATGTAAAAGGTTCAGAAAAATTCCTATACCTCGATATATATAAGTTATAAGGAGTGACAATAATTTTCAACTCAATTTGACAACCTTGGTCACCTTGAAAATAGAATGGAAAACTGATTTTACAAAGGAATTAATGCCGCCGTCTCTCAAAGTTAGAAACAATCTGGTTATTATATTGATTGATAAATTGATAATAACTCAAGAATAAGAAAGTTGTTATGTTCAATCAAATTAATAAAGATTTGTCTGAAAAATGTAAAAGAATGAAAACAATTCGGATTAAACATTGTGTGAAGTGATTCTTCAATATTTGCCACAAAAAGACAAACTAAGACTCGAATTTGTCTCAAAGCAGTTCCAGAGGACTGTCTATCAAAAGCCCTTTGAGCTCAGTTTATGGTATACAGGTCCATTTCATAAAATAGAGTTGAAAGAATTTGAATCAATTCTGAAGAAGTGTCCGAATATCACATCAATTGCTGGAAATCTCTTAAAAGGCGATGAATTCATTCATTTGATTACCAAATACTGCAATCATTTGATTGAATTCAAATATACTGTAAGTCTTATAAATGACAACACTTTTGAATTTCAACAAAAGTTTGGCCCAAAACTCAAAGTTTGTGACGAAATTGAAGTCGAAGGAGAGGTGTC
>JAQGAR010000818.1:0-11963 GCA_034697865.1 Oribatida sp.
GGTATTTTAATTCAATTGTCATTATTAATCATCTATTAATTATATATTAATGATCCAAATTAACTTTTATAATCAATATTATATAAGATTTATTTGCTCAAAAATGCTTTTCTAATTTGCTATCAAAATTCAAAGTCAGGTAAAAAAATGAAATCGATTTGAAACAAAACTACAAGTTTCTTTACTTTTCAGTCTATTGCTTAATTTGCTTAATCGATACGAGTTTAACATTTACTTTCATCAAAATATTTGATTCCTCAAAATAAGTGAAATTCAATAATAAAGTAATAATATCTTATTGTTATCCGACTCAAACCAAGAATTGCAGTGAGAAATTCTTGGCTTTTAACTGCACTACTTTTCTTTCACTGAAGACAATTAACGACTGCATTCAGAGTTTATTTACTCTGTTTTCGAGTCAATTAACGTACAATTCATTGAGAGATTAGGTTTCAGTCCATATGATAATATGCAAAAGAGTTTTGATAATTCTTTTCATTATCTGAGTGTCGAATCACTTGTTGTTCACAACTTATTCAACTATTAATTTATTTATCAATAAGTTTATTGAAAGTTTTGATTTTGATTGAAAGTGTCAGACAATGCCCTCCAATGAAGATAAGAACAAAAAAGATGTACAGAACAACTCTTCGATGTCATCGCGCGCTTCTTCGATTGATTCTTCGTATCACATAGAGCCAAGTGATCCACAATACCAGGACTCGATCCAACCGAGTCTAAACTTTTCCCGACTGGCCTACAATATGGCCCAATTCAATGAGACGTTTGAAGTGGTTAACAGTAAGTCTGAACCCAGCAAGAAAATGATGGCTGCAATCAGACTTAACTGCTCACCAAATGATGTGAAGCACACAATGAAATCTCTTCTGCCGATCACCGATTGGCTCTTTAATTACAACTGGAAAACCGATTTGGCGGCGGACTTTGTCACTGGGCTCACAATCGCTGTATTCCAAGTGCCACAAAGTAAGACCGAAAACATTTGTTCCATTTTTACATCATTCTCAATGCACAGGTATGGGTTACAGTCTATTGGCTGGAGTCAGTCCTATCTATGGATTGTACTCATCATTCTTCCCGGCGCTGATATATGCGGTGCTCGGCTCTTCACGACACGCAGCAATTGGTTAGTTTTAAATAAAATGTTGATTTAATTGATGAAAATTGATTGCAATTAAAGGAACGTTTGCCATCGTTTCTTTGATGACCGGTTCACTGATTAGTGAATTTAATGATTACCGTGCACAAACAGGAGACAAATCCGACATTGACAATATAACCATTGCTACAGTGGTTGCCTTTTTGATTGGAAGCTATCAATTCTTGTTCGGAGTTTTGCGCTTAGGTTTCGTCTCAGTCTATATGTCTGAACAATTGATCAGTAGTTTTGTGACGGCCTCTTCATTCTATGTCCTCACCTCACAGATGGGATATATGTTAGGCCTTCATTTGAAGTCAATGAGCGGTCCGTTCTCTCTTTACTATATGTACAAACAATTGTTGACTAAGTTAGAGGACATCAATACTACGGCGCTCTTTATTTCATGTATTTGTATTGCGATTCTGCTGTTCTTCAAATTGTATTTAAACGACAAAATCAAAGAGTGGACAAAAATGAATATTCCGTTTCCAATAGAATTGGTAATAGTGGTGGGTAGTACCGTCATCTCCACTTTTGCTAAATTCGATATTGAAACGGTGGGTCCAATAGAGATGGGTTTGCCCTCACCAATAATGCCTGAATGGTCTCATCTTAAATATTTATGGCTGCGATCTCTGCCACTGGCAATTGTCGCCTATGCCATCACTTACTCCACGGGAAAGACATTTGCAAATAAACACAACTATGAAATCGATTCAAATCAAGAACTATTGGCCATCGGAGCAACCAATGTCTTCAGTTCTTTCTTTCTCTGTCTGCCTACAGCTGCCTCTCTCTCAAGAAGTGCTGTCCAAGAAAGCGTCGGGGGTAGGACACAGTTAGCAAGCATAATCAATAGTATTGGCATTTTATTTGTTCTTTTATATTTTGGACAATATCTGGAAAACCTTCCAAATGTAAGTGAAAGTCATCCAAAGTGTCGATCAATTAATGAATCATTTTTTCTGTCAGTGCGTTTTGGCGGCAATTATTTGTGTGGCACTGAAGACACTGTTCGCTCAAATTTTCGATGTAATCAGATTTTGTAGAGTTAATAAACTGGACGGGGTCAGTACTCAACACTTAATCATTACTCTTATCTTTGGCTATGAAAAATTAACAAGAGCTAATCAAATAAACTTATTCTATGCAGTCCATATGGATCGTTACATTTTTATCTGTGATAGTACTGAATGTTGACACCGGCTTATACATAGGTTTGGCCTATTCTCTACTTACTCTCATCTATAAATCTCAGAGGTATTACACAATTGCGAAACGAATGAAAAGCAAATATTTATTTTTCCTCACTCAATTAATTAGTTTAAAGCAGAGAATTAATCTTTAATTAATTCTCATTTTTAATTAGACCGAAAACCTATTTATTGGGATCCATTGATAAGTCTGATGTTTATGTTCCGCTCAAGAAGTATGTGTCTTCTCACGAAGTGGACGGAATCAAGATCTACCAGTTTTGCGGTCCTTTGCATTTCGCAAATGTCGAGTATTTCAAGAAAGGACTTATATATCGAACCAAAATCTCTGTGAAGTAAGAGTTTTTTTAATATATTTGTGATTAAAATTTGATAAATATTTGTTTGAATGTCAGTCAAGTAATTGAAAAACGAAGGAAAGTACTTAAAGCACAGAATCGACGCAACGATGAGATCAGTAATACAGCGAAAATTAGTGGCAAATTTCAACGAATGCGAACTTTTTCACGGGATTCGCCTCAACTATCCATTGAAGAAGACTTACCGACACATATAATCATTGATTGCTCGATGTTCTCATATATCGACACAACTGGCGTGACTGCACTCAAGACTACTGTCCAGGACTACGAGTCCATTGGAGTGAAAACCTTTTTGGCGAGTTGTGCATCACATGTCGTCAAAATGCTAGAAAAGGACGGCTTCTACAAAGAAGTGCCGCCAAATCACGTATACATAACAATCCATGATGCCGTTCACCACGCAATGGAGGAACAGAAAGGCCGTTACGAACCGTTTGTAATGATTGGCGCTGAAGAGAATCACAACGACCTGAAACAGGTTGACGAGGAACAGCTCGAAACCAAATCCTTTGATGTGGGACTGGCTTTAGATTAAAACACAATTTGAAATTCGAGAATCTCATCGATCGATAGCTTATATGTTATCTCTTAATATATATTTACTTATTATTCATTTATATATAAATTTCATAATTTGTTATAAAATTGAAACTACTTTTATATCTTCGGATAATTGGACGCAAAGAGAGAACTGTTTAAGTGATAAGTAGTGATAAGATATGACTATTGAATGAGTGATCAAAATTTGTATTTTAAACTTGTTAACAATTCTTTATAGTTCCGGACATTTGCTTACAATTTTTCTGATTTCAAATATAAGAAAATATGAGAACTTATTATTAACATTAATAATATTTATAATTTTGTAAATTATTTTTAATACTTTTAACAAATTCTAGTTTTTAACAAAATCTGTGATTAACTTCAACTTTATTTCAGAAAAAGACAAATATTTTTGAATTCATCTAAAAACAAATTTAATTCTTTTAATAAATATATCGTTTGATTAATAGTGATAATAACAATGTGTTATCTCTCACAGAAATGGTTACTGGGTCAATTTTATGATATTTTGACCATTAATTTATAAAGCTCCGTTTATTAGAGCTGAATAGAAAAATGAATTAATGTGTCGTTTGTTGCGATCTCTCAATTCATAGTTAAGAATAAATTCTTATCGGAAATTGAGTAACTGTTTCTTATTTCTTAGTTTATTATGTGGTCATTGTCCAACGACTTCGAATGTGAGGACTGATGGTTGGAACTGTTAAGACACATATTCTTCAAACATTTGGTTCAATAATATGAATCATATAGTTATGTAAAAGTATAGTAAAAGTAAAACAATAGTTCATTTGCAAATGATGATTACAAAGTTATGACAATAATAATTTCAATTCAAAACATTTGTTACTCAATGCCTACATTACTGTATTTTTATACAATATTATGAAATTTTTTTATACAAAATTGCAATTAAAAATATATGGACACTCAATTTTCCAAACTTTTAAGACCCCTCGCAACAACTTATGAGCTTGGTGAGTCTTGAAAATATATCTAGCTTTTCAATAGAGAACCGAGTTCTGCTCACATCAATTCAGTATAAATCCAAATGGATTTGAATCCATTCAAAGACAACATAACACTCATTAGTTTCACACACAAAAACGGAAAAACGGCTTCACTTTCGAATAGACTTCAAATTTGGACAAATTGTTTGAAACGATTTGTAATTTTTGTTTGTTAATTATCTCTGATTTTATTAATAATTGATCGGATAAGTGGACAGACATGAGTGGGAGCAGTGCCGACTCTGATTTCCGTTTCGAGGCCGACATATGTGAGCCCAGAAAACTGATTCCAATGTTTAAAGCGATTCATATAATGAAACATTCAATGATGACAATCACTTGTAGAGGTCTTAAGTTGACGTGTGAGGACTGCTCAAAGAGTCTTCAGGCCAACAGTTTCATAGACAGGTCCCTCTTTGTGCACTATTATATGTCAAATGAGGACAATCCGGTTAGTGTTTGCATCCAATTGTCGGACGTCTTGAAAATGCTCACAATTATGGGAGTCACTGATCATACTTCCGGTGGTCTGTCGACACCAGTTCTTCGCATTTCATATATCGCCACAACAGACAAACTAACCTTTCGCTTGAAGGAAGAATCTTTCGAAACCAAAGCCAGGATTAAGACCTTTGATTCCGAAGAAATGATGGTTTTGGTTATGAATTCCTCTAATAAAGTGATTCTTAACGCGGAATCGATCGTTGAATTCTGGAAGGGCGCCGACCTATCAAGCGATTATATTGAGGTCTCGATGTTTGGAAGGGAACAATATCTTCAATGGGCGACTCTAAGTGAAAGAGGAAGATTCAACCATAAGATCCATAGTGACAGTGAAGACGTCGAACAGTTCCTTCACTCCAACGATGTGTCCAAAAAGTATAATATGACACTAATGAAAACATCTCTCCGGGCGCTCATCTATTCCAGTAAAATGTCTGTGCGCGTAGACGAGGGCGGCCTACTTAGTCTACAGTTTATGATTAAATTGGATCAGACAGAGATAGAGCACTGTTTTGTCGAATATTTCATTGTCCCGGAAGTGGAATTAAACGAGTCTTAAGACTATTCAATCGGTTTTAAAAGAGTTTTTAATTGAATTTTATTATAATTTGATTTTATTTTTAAATTTTTGACGAATTTTTTATCAGAAAGTGTTTGTATAGTAAGAGAAATAAATATAACTTTAATATAAAGATAATCTAAAGATAATAAACAAACCTTTATCTCAATTGTGTGCAAACATTAATCTATTCGCTATACTGTATTAGGTTTTATAAGTGTAAAATTAACATGATAACTAGTATGGAACAGTATGGATAGGGGCAGTATTAACATCTCGTTCAATTATTTGCTCAGTGATTTTCGGTTCAATCATTAGTTCTTTTTTTGTTTCACAGAATGAAAGTTGTTTGAAGTGACAAAATGATAGCACCAATAATTATCCTGGTTCTCATATTTAACTTATCTGGAGTTCAATCTCTAGATATGGATTCAATTGGAGATCAATTGGGAAATATTGGTCTGAATGGACGCAATTCTTCGGAACTGAGTTTAAACGAAATTATATCTGATTTAAACGAAGTGCTCTCATATTTGGTTAAGAGAATAGAAAGCAATCCATCGCTTTTCACAGATCCCATGTTTTTCCGCGGTTTTATCGGTTTAATGAACAAAATTACTAATATTACCGACATTTTGGGAAATTGGAGTTCAATCGATACCACAATCGATCAAAACTTGAAAAATCTTAACGCATCGAAACTAAAATTAATTGTTTTAATGAAATCATATGCAAAAACACCTTTGAAACCATTGCAGAATATGACCGACACTTCCACTGAAACCCTCGACTTTTGGAATATTATTTGGAAATTGATGGACAAAATTGATGACCAGGTATATACACTACGAGAAAGAACTGAATCGAACGCTACAACTGAAGCTCTAGGCTTTATCCGCCCTAAAGATCCGATCAGAAATTTGATAATCTTAAATGTGTTGACTCAAATCAAAGAACAATTGGCCTCAAACGAGACTTTGGCCCCAATTAGTAAATCTTTGTCACTCAAAGAACTGATGGCCAAAGTCGTAGATATAGTGGACCAGACTTTAGGAATGGCAAGTAGCAGCACAACTCCAATGCCCACTCCATTCACTACTAAACCCAAAGGCAATGGAATCATAAACAGTATATTCTCGCGGATAAGGAATGTATTAAATGGTCAGATGCGGGCGACAACTACCCCACCAATTATGACAACTCCATCATTGAAAATCAATGAAAATAAGGACCGATATATCAAAGACATTGTCTCACAAGTGATCGATCACTTTCTCAAAGAGGGATCAAACCTTTAATCACTAAATAAAATCTAATAAAATATGAAATTAACCTTGAAATTATATTTATATGATTGACTGATTATTTCTTGAAATTCTCAAATAAACTCAACAAATGGTTAATTAAATTCTATGCCTTTATTTCTTATGACAGATGTTATTCTTATTATTGATAACAAATTATATATCCGTTATTTGATTCACAATTACTTTTTTATTCATTAGTTTGTAATTTATTTGTCATATTATTCTGAGTTTGAGAGGGCATTCACTCTTGGAATGGCTGACGTGGACCAACTCATCAGATCCAATATCTATACTGACAATGAAGACGCCTTTTTCGTTTTCATTGTCGAAGACATGATACGTAAACACGAAAAATGGTTGGAACTATTGCCTCGAGTTGTACCCCACTATGCAGTTAAATGCAATGACAACCCATTAGTTCTGGAAATTCTGGCTGGACTTGGTCTCTCTTTCGATTGTTCTAGTCAGGTATTGTCGATTGATTAGGCTTGATTAAGTTAAGCTCTTTCAAGATTATTTTAAAACATTGAAGGCTGAAGTGCTATCAGTTCTGAAGTCCGGAGTTGATCCAAAAAATATTATTTTCGCGAACGCCTGTAAATCAAACGCTTTCATCCGTTTTGTCCGATTGGTTGGAGTGGATGTCATGACATTTGATAACGAAAATGAATTGGTAAAAATATCGAACCTCTTTCCCGAAGCAAGACTTGTGCTAAGAATCAAAGCAGATGACAGTCACTCGACTTCAAAACTTGGTCTTAAATTTGGAGCAGAAGTTGAGAACTTTGAATACCTATTGAAAAGAGCAAAGACCCTAAACTTAAATGTGATCGGAATTGCATTTCATGTCGGTAGTGGTTGTCAGAGCACTGATCCCTATACCGACGCTCTAAAAAAGGCCCGACTGGCTTTTGATATAGGATCCGATTTAGGCTTTAAAATGGCATTATTAGACATCGGCGGAGGATTTCCCGGATGTGATAAAATCTCGAAACTATCGTTTGAAGTGATCGCCAGTCATATAAACAAAGACTTAGACAAATATTTTCCTCTTAATGGCAATAAGTTAACAATAATTGCTGAGCCGGGGCGTTATTATGCTATGTCTGCTTTCAACCTAATGACCCTGGTCACATCCAAAAGAATTGATTCTTTGAATTGCCAGAAATTATGTATGTATTATATTAATGATGGACTCTATGGTTCATTCAGTAGTGTAGTCACCGGTAATAAAGTGGTCGAACCAATACCTATACTCAAAGATGAAAACGAATTAAAATCACGTGGTTTATATTCCTCTGTGATTTGGGGTCCGACTTGTGATAGCTATGACTGCATCAGAACCAACTTTAAAATGCCTGAAATGAAAGTCGGAGAATGGCTTCTCTTTGAAAACATGGGATCCTATTCAATATCAGCCTCAACTCATTTCAATGGAATGGCTTTGCCTACAATCAAAGTGTTTGTTTCAAAATATGCCATGCACATTTTGATTAAAATGAAAAATTGGCCTCAAATTGAAAAACTTATTGAGTACTATCAGAACCAAGATCATTCTATGATTAGAGATGATCATTCTAAAGGAAGAGTTTAGTTGAAAATTCTCACAACTGATGGCACTTGAAGTCTAAAAAATTTGAAATATCAAATAAAGATTTAATTTGACTAGATGTTTATTCTGTATTTATTGCTCACTTAAATCTGAATTTTTAATAGATTCAATTCAAATTTATACTTTTTGTTCTTGAACAATCAATTAACTTAACTAAAGGCAAGATTAATAAAGATCTTGCAGATTAATAAATTTCTTGCCTTTGGAAAAAGAATTTATCAGACTTTGATAATGATTAAAATTTTTATTCTCCATAATAATTATTAAAAGTATACCAAGGAAGCAGGGGGCGTGGGTGGGTGGAGATCTTACAAAAAAGAGAGTTCATTATAATTTATAAATAATTTAAAGTCATTGAAATGTTTGGATGAAATATTACAGCGAATTAAGAAATTAAATAAGAAAGACAAGATGATTTGAATATGTTAAACGAAGAGCTCAGTGCAGAACTAATTTCATGAATTCCTCATAGGAAATTGAGCCATCTTTATCAGAGTCACCTAACTCCAAAATCACTTTAATTTCTTCTTCAGTGATGGGTTCGCCCATCAATTTGAGCGCATACTTAATGTCTTCGATCTCAATCATTCCACTGCCATCCACATCAAAGATCTGGAAGGCAGCCCTTAGCTCTCCCTCAACATCGTCATGGTGTGCGTCCATTTGGAGCATCCAACGGAAAAATTCTTCTTCGGTAATTGAACCGTCGCCTAATCAATAGATTAGAATCAAATTGGATTCAAAACAGTGAATACCTACCATTTTTTGATGTCTCAGCAATCAATTGATCAATAATTGCATCACTGATAGGAATATTAAGCTTCAAGAGCATGTCTTTGAGTTCCTGTCCATCGATCCTTCCATCATTAGAAGTGTCCACTAAAGCAAAGGCGGCCCTTATTTGGGCGATAATTGAAGCAGTTTTGGGGTCCTGTCGTTCGTAAAAATATAAGAATTCAAATGTTTTATCAATGAATGGAGAATCAAACTTTAATCTAGTTAAGAAATCAGAGATATTCGCTATTATTTTGCAATTAATTCATTGAAATAATTGTCATAAACGTTGTGATAAAAGTTCATTTTTATAGGAACTACCTTCAAGGTAAAAACAAATTATTGTTTACTTGCAGTGAAATTCAGTGCAATTTAACGTAATTATGACATCGGATATAAACATTAGGAATGACTTCAAATGCGGTCAATTAATGGATAGTTTTAAACAATTAGGAAAATGGATGTTATATTCAGGTAAAAACGTTTTACCCGGAATATACTCACAGTCTTAACCATTTAATTGTTGATTAATATAGGTTTTTTTTTGCATATAAAATATGTATAAAGCATTTGAAAGTGGAAAATACTTTCATATGAAATGTTTTAATGAATTTTCTATTTTTGCAGAACTACTCTGTAATACTGCGGTAAACAATATAATAATGAAGAGGAGTCTAATCTAATCTCAACTCATTTTGAAGATTAAAACAACAATTAATTGATTGAAAAACCACTTTTGAAACCATAGGCCAAACTATATGCATATTAAAGCATATTTTAGTACATTAGTGCTGATCTGCAAAAACAAATATTTTTGATTCTGCTTATTACAATTAAAATGCTCTTGTTTATCATAAATATGATCGTAGATTATATGCATCCAGGTACATCTATTTTAGTTTCTTTGATTGAGACCACCACAAAAGTGCAAAAGGTTTATTATACCTTATTTAAGTCCTGTTTTATTACAATAAGATTGACTTGGTCTATTCAAATTCGGGTGATTCAGGTACAAACTAATAGTGCACGGTCACAAACCAGAATTTAAGTGATTATCAGAAGTCTCGATTAAGAATAACTGGTTTCTGATTGATATTTGTTAATAGATAAAATTTAGAAAAAATTTGAAGATAGTCTGAGTCTAAGTAAACCAATTGCTTCACATATTTATTGATAAAAGCAATTGAATTATTTGGCAAATAAACACAAATGCAAACCAAAAGTTGTCAAAACTAATAAACAAAGTTCAGTTTCGCGATAAATCATGTTTTTCGAGTAATTTTTAACTCCACGCAAACCAATACTTCAACTGATAGGGAATTAATAGCTCTTATTATCAATCAATTAAATCTTAATTAAACAAAAGATTAAGATTTAGAAAGAAATCAAGTTTTATATTGAGTTCGTAAATAAATTTTTTTAGATGGGATTCATTATATCTCACGTTTACCTCAATTCTAAACAAACAAAAAATCTTCGGAAAAACACCAAAAGAATGAGAAGAAATTGATTACAAATATAAGTCATCTAAAGATCAGAAAAATAATCATTTTAATTAAAGAGAAATTTCCTCTCAATATAACTAACAGTTTACTCTTGTCTTATCAATGATTGAAAGTATTCACTTAAAAGAAGTCGATATAAAATTACTACTAATGGAGAAAACCTTTTTTACCACTTTAGACTCCTAACAAATTAATTTATTGAAAGGTTTTGTATTTTTTTTTGTATATCAGTTTGAAATGCACTTGATACACTTGAATATCTCATACGAATATGAGACTTTTTGGCGAAGCAAAGGAAACAAATATTATTGAAATGAACTTCAAGTTTGAATAATTATCTTTCAATGAATGTCTATCACATGATTTGACAAATTTTCCGTACATTTCGATTGTGTATTGACTTCACAATTGGTAGTCATTTACGCGATTGAAGAGATTTTTGAAATTTATCTCAAATTCATCTTCAAAATCACAATCAAAGTGCGTCACTCACTTATCGGAACAGATAATTATTATATTCTGTGCGTTTTCAATAACTATTTTTAACGACACTGGTTAATAACATAGCTTCACAGCTCATTTAAAAATCAATAAATATCTGTTCGAGATCACTTTTTGAAGTTATTTTTAGTTTTTCGTTATTTTTTATTTTTTGTTCATTTAATCGGAACAATAGGATGATTATTAAAGTCGTTTTAATACAAATCTTATTGATTTGTTCGTCGTTTGAACGCCGTCTCGAAGAAAACGCTCAACAAAGACAACAATTGGAAGAAAATTCGGCGAATTTCCGATACAATGATCTAAGAAATGAATCTGAAAATCAAAATGACTTCAATGCCAATAAGAATATCCGAATCGAAAAGAGGTCAGTTTCGGTAAACATATCAGCCGAAGAGAGCACTGTTATGACGGGCTCACCCGCATTCAAAGTTGTTCGAAAAAACGACGCCGACATACTTTCACCAAAATCCAAAAGGAATGGTACAACTGGTCCCATAAAAACCCGTCAAACTCTTGAGAAGAAGTCAAAATCTGCAATCAGCGAATTTCCACCAGATTTTATGTCCGATGAAGTAAGTGGTTCCACAAATTCTTTGAATATTTTTTTACAATTTAGTCTGGTTCATTTAAAACTAATTATTTGCAAAAGTGATAAACTACTTCAATTACTGTAAAGGATTGGGATAATAACTCATTCGCTCAATCACTCCTTCCCAATATGATATCCTTAACATTTTTAAATGGTTTGAATTAAAAACGAGTAGATTTATTTTAGTGTAAAGATTTTATAAATAGATTAAGAAATCTAATGTGAGGTAAATGCATGATTCTATTTTAAAAATTCAACTTTATTATGAGATAATTTTAATCATTTTTTAAAGTCAAT
>JAQGAR010000819.1:0-11959 GCA_034697865.1 Oribatida sp.
ATACAAGTATTCGGTGTTTTGTTTGAAGACACTTAAAGACAACATTTGTTTGTTTGCATTCCGTCCGAAGACTGATAACAAATATCGCGAAGAAAGTACTGATAACTAAAAATTTGTGCAAATATTTCAATTCTGATCTCAACATTTGATTGAAATTTACTATTAATTGTTTATTTATTATTTGTTGGCTTTATTTGCTCAGTTTTCTGGTTATGTTGTGGATGAGAGACACAAGTGATTTGGAAATCCATTAATAAATGGCTTAACATTTAAATTCATTCCTCTATGGCTTCAGTCGTTCGCATAATTTTCAGCCCATTTTATATAATTTATTAATAATTTTATTTTTATATATGTTTTTCTTCTGTAAAGTTATTACTGAAATCATTGATAAGAAGATTCCGTAATTATTTTAATGACTTTTCGTTTAATTATTGTTTGTCTCCAAAGAGTCCGTCCTTTAAATTAATGGCAATTCAATGATAAAAGTCCTAATTTTGTTATTTATTTGGCATCAATTGGATTATAATTGTCGTCAACTCTTCTAAACATTTATTAAATTGTGTGACAAATATATTAACGATTTGTTTGTTTGAATCGATTGAGAAAAATATGAAATCGTTTTAGAAATGATTGGTTTTGAAATCTATGCACTCTTTTAACTAATTAAATGAATCCAAAGTTATATGAATTCAAAGTTTAATTGAATTCAATTATTCACTTAAATTATTAGACTTTAGTTTAAGTAATAAACTTTTATAAATCAAAAGAATGGCCGATCACTCAGAGCTTGTGTCTGAGATGCCGGTCCTCGAAAAGCTCAGTACTCAGGAGCGACTGAAATTGGCCCGAAAGCGGCGAACCCAACAGTTGAAAAAGTGGTCGCAACGGGAAAAGGAATATAATAACAAAAGACGTAAATCTGATGTAAAGACTGCAATGAAGAAAATTGAATATAAAGTGCATTTCGTGCCATCGGTTATGCTGTTAGAGGCCGCCGCCAGAAATGATGTCGAAGAAGGTCTGTGCACTAATTATCTTTAAATGCCCTTCCCTATATACCCCTTTGTATTTACAAATGGTTTATAATTAAGTCTATCTATTTTTGAATTAATTTCGTTAATTACTTTGTCTTTAACCCTATTTTTGGTTTTGATCTCAAATTGTGGTCGAAATCGTTTTAAAGTTTTCTCTGAAGACAATTCTTGCATAACATTTACTTTTGTTTTAATCCTTATTTAATAATTTTATTTAAAAATCATTTATAGTGAGACGTCTATTGATGTTAGGAGTGAGCGCTGACTCGACAAATGAGGACGGATTAACTGCTTTACATCAGGTATTCCATTCTCGGCTTATATCTCGAGTTTTAGGGTTTTTTTGTGCAAAAGCTTTCGACACTTTAATCATTTGATCCAAAGTTAATGATCACTTCTGAGCCTTATAAGTATAGCACTGCGAAAGCCCTTCCATTTCAACTTTAGATGATATAACAGTTGATAATATTTTTGGTTAATAAACATTTATTGCATTTGATTTGGAATTTTGATTGACTTTCCTCTTAATGCAACTGAAATTCATTAGAAAGGTTTGATGGGAGGAAATGCTTTAGTAATTATATGATTAATGTAATTTTCAGGAATAATGACTTTTTGTAAGCTTTCAATTAATCAATAATTGGATTTCTTATTCAATCGATTTCTAATTACTTGCAGTAAATAGACTTTTGGTCCCAAATTAGGGCCGATTTTATCCTCATTTCGTTCCAAACAAATTATATTCATTTATCACTCAATTGTGAGGAAAACAATGGTTTTTACTGTTATTTTGGTTTTTTGTTCGCATTTTTACTAATATTTTGGTTTTAAATCTATTTAAAGTAATTCTTGATTTTATGTTTAAATAAATTAATCATTTATTTTATTCGCATATTTTTTTAAAATTTAAACTAAAAGATTAAATAAAACATTGAATACATTCAGCAAATGTTTGACTGACTGATCGACTTATCAGATGAAAGCTTTGATCTCTAATATCTATTTTGTCGGTTTATCGATAACAGAAGTCCTGTCGGTGCAGGTCAAACATGAATCGGCGATCTATCAAAACAAGTGCTGAGAACATTAACTGTTAGTTGAGTCGTGACTTCCTTTATTAATTGGTATTCAAAAATATATTTGAATGTCATTAAAAGTATTTAATGGACTTATCTTTTATTGTAATCACAAATCCTATCGAAAAATATATTTTATTGAAAGTATTTAAATATTTTTTTGAGTCTTTCACTGAAACGAGAAATCATTTCGTGTTTCATAACTATTATAATTTTTTGACATAAAGAAAACTCCATTTAAAAGATAGTATCAAAGAATAAATGAGTTCTTTTCAAACAGTTTACAAATTCTTGCCTTTCCTTAGATAATGAGTTTAATTTTGGTGAATTAAAGGCGGTGGTGGTGTTTATACCTCTCAGCCAACACTGTTTTTGTAAGTGTTGATAACTAATCCAGGATCCAGTCTTTCTTTCAATATATTCATACATTTCGATGGAATTCATTATTAATAACAAAAGTATTTCAATAATGTTTTGTTTATTATTCATGAGATATAGTAATCACAGATTTAAGCATTTAATAAGAGTTTTGTTTTCATTGTTATTACAATTAATTTCTAATACTATTAGCGGCCAAACAATTGATTCTTATAGTGAACAGCTCTGCGCCCAAACATCTCAGTGGTAATCAAATAATTAATTTCTTGTTTTCCTTTCCGATCCATTATTATATGCAAATCACAATTATTTACTCAAAAGAGAGAAATTCAATTAAAAGTGTGAGAATTTACCCTAACTTTGAATTAATAGTCTTCTCATTAATTTTTTGCCGACATTTGTTTCAAATTTTTATAAATAATAGTTTGAAATAATTGATTAAATCCCAACATTCAATTAATTTGAGTCAAACCTAAATTTAAAGCAAAGACTCGGTTTTACAAATAATTTATTCACTTTTTGAAGTAAATGGTAATCATTAAAAGTTTAAAATATTATATAATTTTATTTTTCATAAAGAAATCCAAACGAAATTAAATTATGAAAAGGGGTTAATAAATATTCGCCACATTTTTAAAACTTTTCTTTTATTTAAATAAATCAAAACATTTTTTTTTTTTAATGAATGGTTGGAAGCCTTCAAAGGGACAGTGCTTTTCATTAAATTATAATCTTATTATTCGATTGAGTAAATGCTTTTAATGATTAGTTATTCATAAACTGAAATCAATCCATTATTTTGGATGCAAACGATCGATAGGTTTTATTTTTCCTTTTTTGGAGTTTTTCGCCAAATTTATAATTTTTTAGTGTTTTCTAAAAAATTTAGATTAAAAATGTTTTGGCCGTAAAAAAAGATTTAAATGATTAGCTTTGTGCAATTTAGGAATTCATTGATAGGTCAATAAAACTGTTAGCCAGACCTAAATCGCCAAAAAAGTGCTGATCAGTGATCAGAATATAGACAAATGATTGAAATATTCGAAATTTATTAATAATGTCATTTATACTAATTTGTTGTTCAATATACTTCTTAATGACACTTAAGGGCCGGATCTGATGCCTAGAGTTTAAACGAATACTGTTCATGTGATTGAAAATTATGATGGTTTTTAGGACTTGTCTCAAAATTTATTAGATCATAAACTGGGTATTTGATGCTATAATGCTTTTTATTATCGTTATTAATATACCAAATGATAACTTCTTTAATAACTTGCAATCTTTGATTCGAAATCAACTTTTTTAGAGTTTCTGTTTAAATGTTTTCCTATTTTTATCTCTCAGTTATGAGTTATAACATAAATAATATTTTTGTCAAACTATTCACTCAAATAATAGTGGAGTTTCACAGAAGCGATAACATATAAAATATGTATTGAATCTATTGACTGTATATTTGCTTAATCTTTATTTGTTTCAAAAGATTCCCAGATATTTAAGTTATGAGAATCTGCTTTTGAAATATAGTCGAATCTAAATTTAGGACAGAATAATATTGCTATTCCTCAAATCAGAATTAATTAAACTATTTTCGTTTAAATATTTTAATCAGTTATTTGATATATTCATTAATTTTGGTCTAAATTATTGTGATTCACAACTAATTGAAATTGTATTCAATGAGAAATTCAATGCAATTATATGTTTGATGAAAGTTTGATTCGTATGACTTCACATTTAATTAAATATTATTAAATGTGATTCACTTTTGTTTCGAAACAACAAAAAACTGTTTCAATTCAATGGTTTTATGATTTTTTTCAGTGCATATAAGCTGTGATTTATATGACTTTTCCTCTCAATTCTATTACTATATTCTTAGAAATGATGGAAAGAAATGTTTAGAGAATGTCATTTGTGTCCAAAAATTATTTCCTGATTTGGTTATTAATCAAATTTAATGTCATTTCCCATATCGTTGGGTCAACACAACTATTCCATTATTTATTGTCGAAAACATTTGTAATGTCAAACTATTCAAAACTGTGGTCTTAAGCCTTACATCTCATAAATCTTTAAATTTATTCATTGTTTGAAATTAGTTTTGTTTTTGATTCTACGCTTTGAATGTTTAATTTATGGCTAATAATTGTAATAACTCATTGATATTCAACACTTGAGCAGTTATTTTAATTTCATGGTATAATAGCTTACAATTGAACATTTAATTGCAATAATTGGTGAAACAGTTAGAAATCATTATTTATTTTAAAATAAAAATATCGCTGAAAATAATCTCAAAATTTTTAATCAAAATTTGTTTTTATCATTGATTCGGGAAAAAACATTTTTTAAAAATCTAAATCCGATCGAAAGAAATGATAAATTGGAATAACATTGAAATAATCTTAGAGAAAATCAATTAATATGTTTGATATATTAATAAAACATTTCGAAAATAACCAGAATTTGCGACTGACCTTCAGTTAGATTTATTGCAGTTTCTCATCACTTCTTCCCTATAACTTAGTAAATCATTTTTGGGCCTCATTTTTATAAACATACAGAAAATCAGAAATATTTTTGGAATATCTCCCCTTAAAGTATAGCTTATTCTTGGTGTCGGTGCCACACATTAGAATATGTTTTCCAAAAGCAATGCATCGATTTATAAGAAACTTATAAGAAACTAATTGAGGAAATGTATGGCTTTGAGCGTAATATTTAGTGTAATGGAAGTAACGGTTTAATTGAAATATACGACTATTTTGATGACTTCAATGTTAATAATTTGCGTCAAAACCAATCTATTTCCGTCTCATTTAATCCGTTACAACATTTTTAATGAGAATGTTATTAAACACGTCTTAAGGTATTTGGCGTTAATTTTTTATCACATAATTGTTGAGTACTCAGAGCAGAGGAACTGCTGTGTGGTCTCCAAAGGAACATGCTTAATTTATTATTTTATCTGAAATGTTCTCAATCATAAAAGCCATTAATAACATTACGATTTCGACATAACATTAGATGCGATTATCGTTTGTTCGGTTATTTGCACACAATTTATGCTAATATTAGGTTTATTTCAAACATAAAGTGCTAAACAAAATCAAATAAAACCAATAAATGGGTTTATGGGATGCATAAAACCAATATGTTACTAGGATGGGCAATATCATTACAATATAAGTCTCTTAGTCTGGATGAAATTGCCAATCTGACCCAAATCGCATCATTTTAATGGCTTTCACAAACTAAATGTATTCGATTCTTAATTCTTATTCTTTAACTTATTCTTTGAATTTAAAAAAATAATAATATTTCAATGAATTGTAATTCATTTTCTATGATTGCTTTCAAGTGTTGTATTGACGACAGCGAAGAAATGATGAAATTATTGATAGACTTCGGCGCTAATGTTAACGCCAAAGATAGTGAGCAGTGGACACCACTTCATGCCGCAGCCACTTGTGGTCATTTGCACTTGGTTAAATACCTTATTAGCAAGTAATAAATCACTATTTTCTTAACTCTTTTGGATTCGATTTTTATTTAATTTGTTTGTATTGGGACTAAAAGAGGAGCAGATTTACTGGCAGTGAATGCGGACGGCAATATGCCATACGATATATGCGAAGATGAGGTCACACTCGACTACATTGAGTCAGAAATGGCCAAAAGAGGTATAACTCAGGAAATGATAGACCAGACCAGAGCTATGAATGAACTGAAAATGTTGGAAGACTTGAAAGCAATGTCGGAAGCCGGAAAGGACTTGGAATTTCGAGATAACCAGGGTGCTACTCCTGTAAGACTCAGTATTTTCCAAATAACTCAATAATTGTTGGTTTATTTAAAATCTGGATCAGTTGCACATCGCTTCGGCCAACGGTTACACAAGTGTTGTCGAATTCCTATTAGATAATCACGTGTCTACCGATGAATGTGATAACGACCAGTGGCAGGCCATCCATGCGGCCGCCTGTTGGGGACATGTATGCTATATCTTCTCACTCAACATATGTATTGATTTCTTGTTTAACAGTTGGATGTCTTGGAACTATTGGTCCAAAATGGAGCCGACGTCAACGCGAAGACAAAGAATGGCGAAACGCCTTACGATATCTGTGAAGATCCAGAATTAAAGGAACGTATAATTCAATTGAAGAATGAATTGGAGACAAAGAAAGCGACCCACTCCACTAAACTTAAACGATCTCACAGTCAAAATACTAGAAGTCATTCCGTTCGGCGAACGAGTATTAGAGAGAAGTCTCAAATCGCCAAAAGAGAAGCCCGAGAAGAGGCCCGTATTAGACACCAGAAGTCTCAAGAAGATGATGACGAAGACACGAGACAAACGCCAGACATCGCCCCAGTCATCGACACAATCGACTCGCCTGCGCCGCCATCAGATCCGTTGCCATCGCACCAAAACGGATACGACTCCGAAAGTGCAGTCGATTTGAATAATATTGAATTTAAAATAGAATCCAATCACAAGAAGTCAATTGACTCGGATTCAGAAGTTTCGAGCCTTCAAATCGAAAACACTTCAAATCCAATCCAAACTCAGCCCCAAAGTAATGCCAACAAAGAAGCGATTGTTATTAGAAATACGGGATATACGGATCAGGACAGACATTTGAATTCCAATTCTGCTGAAAGTCCGTCACAGAACCTAAACAGAGGAACCGGAGGTGAGTCCGTCAAAGTGGAGATACACGTGACGGTCAACACAACACCGACTTTCAATTCGGGAACTTTGGCCGATCTAAAGAAGCAAAGGGCAGAAAAGCACAGAAACAGTCTATCGCTGTCCTCTTCTTCTGATTCGACGAACAATAAAATGATTGAATCGAATCGCAATTCAGTGACAAATCTGCCGACAAATGCATTCAATAATAGCAGTCATTCAATAACAACAAAGTATATGTACGACAGTCCGCCCTCTCCCTCCAACACTATTAAAAAATTTCGGGGAAACGCCAGTGATATCGTCGGAGGTTCTCAGAAGAAGGGCTGCTGTACTATAATATGAGCTTTGCTTCCATTGCATCACATTCTTAGTTGGGATCCTATGATAAGAAGAGATGTTTATAACGTTTTGCTAACATTCCTCTCAACAAACAAATACTGGAAACAAGTTTTTAGAATAACTTTTGTGATAGATTTCTATACCATTAATATTAGCCAACATTTCAGTTATGTTTGAGTTTTTGATAAATTTATTAAATACTATGCATACGATTGAAGGCATAGTTTTAATATTTTTCTGTATAAATATGCAAATCGTTTGTCGAAAGTCCTATAAAACAAACTAAATATTAATATTAATATAGATTTTATAAATAAAAGTTCTTTTTGTGAATCGCTTTTTTCGCATCGATTTGAAGATTCATTAAATTATAATTTTGTTCACAAATTTGTAAATCAATTCATTGAATCGTTAACTAAGATATCAATAAATCAATTAATAGTTCTTTTTATGTCCACCTTTTTTCTGGAACTCATAACCTGATTCAGAACTGACTTTTCCTGATCACTTATAGGAATAAGAAATTGGTAATTCTCTGATTGCAGGCAACAAATAATAGAAATATATTAAAATTAAGTCGCGTTTATTTTATTGATTGAATATCAGAATAGAAGATCAAAACAATTATGAATTTTAGTTTGAAAAATAATTAGAAAAATGAAATGAAAACTAAATGTTATTAAAACGAAATATTGATTCAAACTTAACATAAATAGTCATTTGGTTTTAAACAATCCCTCGAATGACTCGAAAATTACTCAAACACTCACTGATTCATACAAAAAGTCAAAAAAGAAATAATTTGCGCAACACTTTGATTTGATGTCAACTCAATTGTGAACAACTGGAGCAACCGGATTCCAATTACCCTGCTCGTCCTCTTCGATAAAATAATCGTCTTCTCCATTAGCAGCTTCAGGAATACTAATAGTCGGGGTCTCCTCCTCATCTTTAAAAATGAAGTGTAAGGCAGCGGCCACCAAATCCATATCTGTAGGTTTGCACACCTTTTATACAATTGATTTATATTTAGAAATAATTACCAGTGGTTTGACTCTCAGACTCTTCAGCGAACTGGTCGTCCATAAGACCTAAGATAGCATTTTGAGTTTCGCTCGGATTGGATGTAGTTTTCGTCTGTTTGTTAGTCTGATCCTTCAACTTTTGGCGCAATTCTTCAAAAAATTGGGCCAAATTCAAGATATGTTCCTCAATGCCATCAGCGGGTCCGACCGCATGATGTGTTTCGCAATGTTTCTTAAGTTGTTCCAAATGACGACATCTTTTGTTACATGACTTACATTCAAAATAAGGAAAGTCGACGGAATGAGTGGTCAGGTGCTCTAAAATACGATTTGTGTCGTCGTAATCAAAATATACATCACATAAACAGCATTTGTTCTGTTGATTAGGCATCCAATCGATTGCATGACTTTTTATTCTGTGCTGAACCAGAGCAGCGAAAACAGCAGAACTGAACTCACAATACTTGCAATTAAAGGGAAGTCCATAACGCGGATGAATAGATTTGCAGTGTCTTTAAATAAAATAAAGTTTCAACAAAATTTGATTAAAGATTTATTAAAATAAAACAAACCGTTCGATACTTTGGTAGTCGACCGCAGCGAAAGAACAGTCGAACGCACATCTCAACATTCGATGCTTTTGCGTCAAATGAGAGGACATCATAATCTCTTGATTGGAAGACGTGTATGCTTTACATAAAGAACACCTGAACTTGGAAGAGGTCTTCATATAAGACAGGTCTTCTATGTGCGACATCAAGTGTTGGTCCGACTCTTCGACAGAATAACATTTAAAATCTTTGCACTCTTTAGAATCACATCCGTATAGAATAACATTATGAATTTCGGGCGGATGCACTTCCTCTTTGTGTCTCTGCAAAGAGTCTTTACTATAAAACGCTTTACTACAATCCGGACACAGAATAAGTTTTTTGGGCTCATCCTTGTGTTTGGAAGTGTGCATGATGAAATTCATTTTATTGTTGGTTTGAAAATCACATCGAGTGCAATTGAAAACTTCTTGGATTTCTTCACTATTTGTCTCTGTCTTTTGTTTTTTCTTAATTGAGTTACTTTTAAGGTTCTCCCGATTGTCGTCATTGGATTCTGAGCCACTGGAAGCGGAAACGACTAATTTCTTTGAAACTTTGCGCACTTTTTTATTTGATTTAGAATTTGTCAAAGTTTTTGAACTCGAATTGAATTTGACCTGTTTTTTGTTGGCGCTCACAGAAGCCACAGATTGAGACAAGTCTTTCCTCACGTCATAATCAGAATCGTTGTCTGAATCGTTCGAATTTTGTTTACGTTTTTTAGTTCGCGACGTAACCGGAGTTTTACTTTTTAGTGAGGTTTTGGCCGGAATCGCACCGTTTTGTGGCTGAGCAGACGTTGTGCTTCGATTTGGAGTCAAAACAGGCATCGAATTATTTTGTTTTAATGGCTCCTCGTCCTCCGAAGAACTTTCTGAAAGCCTGAGATCCACCGAAGTTTGACTCATTCTCTTTCTCTTTTCTAACTCCTCGTTAATAATGTCTTTAATCGAATGGTTTTCTTGTTTTGAGTGATTAGTTAAAGGAATGTCAACCGAATCGTGTGAAGAGTGATTGTCTTCGACACCAAAATTGGAATCTTGAGTATCCAGAATCTCTTGCGAATGAATAACAGTTTTCACAGAAATCACTTCATTATTATCCTTTTCTTGGAATTCATAAATGCCTTCAATAGCTTTGGCGATGTCTTTATTAGAGAAAGACTCCAATTGGACGACACAGGGATTACAATTGCCCTCCGGATCGTATTTCTCTAAATCGGTTTTAAAGTCAATTAATTTTATATCAAAACTAGGATTGGATTCAGTGTTGCGAATGAGGACTGGTTCTGACTTCTGTGACTCAGACGATAAAGACACGACTGACTGCTGGGAAGAGTCGTCGATATCTATTACTTCTATGCTATCTTTTGAGGATCTTTCGTCACTTTTCTGTTTTCTTAGAAGCTGTTTAAACGGCGTTTCTTTCAAATCTTTTTTGTTATTTGTCTTGTCTTTGGAGTGATCTCTATCTCTATTCTTCTTTCTAGTCGAAGCGTTAGAATGTTTGGAAGAGGCACGTGATAGGTTATCGTCGGACCAGTCCGAAGAAGAATCTGATAACTCAACACTTTTCTTTTTGTGTTTCTCTTCGGTTTTAAGCTGTCGTTTCTGACTCGAAGGCTTTGATGTCTTGAAATCGGATGTAAGTCTTTCCAATTCCCTCCAATTACCAGTCCTTTTGTTTTTAGGAGTCAAAGATTGCGAGGTATTAGTTTCCTCTTCTTCTTCATTGGCTTTCAAATTTATACCATTTATCTGAAAATAGAGAGTAAGAGAAGACACTCTTGATTTCCAGTCATTAAATTTTTGAGCAAAATTTCGAATATCGGTCGCAATAGTAGTGAAAACCGAATTACTTGTTAACCACTGATTACACGAAAATATGTAGAATACAGAGATCTCTTCGTCAGTAGTGATCGCGTAAGAAGTTTGCAATTCCTTTTCACTTTTGGGACATTTATTAGAGTCGAATTCAATTTTGATTTCAACCATGGGTAGTTTAATCATCTCTTTTTCTGTGCTGTTCTGACTAACGAACTTTACCTCTTCCATAAATTCGAGGAAACTTTTGCTTAAATATTGACTCAATTCTTCGATGAATTGCTTTTGTGACTCAATGTTTAAAACAATTCGAATGGCGTTTGGAGTGCCGTATGTTTTGAACAAATCTATTAAGTGTTTGGAGAGATTTAAGGCATTCATGTCCTCCAAAAAGGCACAGTTGAATATCGACGACTTTTCTGACAAATCCCTTACAACCAAAACATTTTCAATTAAACCGATTTCAATGTATTTCCACAATTGATACGAAGTTATATCATATTCTTTAGGATTACAGACCCGGCAGTGGTTTATAATATTTTCGACATCGAATTTAATGGTTCCCCAAAAATATTTAGTTTCAATGGCTCTGACGGTTGCAGTCACTCCTCTGTGTCTGGATTTAGCTTGCTTCGCCATTGCATTTAAGTGGAATTCGATAGCAATCTGTTGTTGTTGTTCTTCCCCTTCGACCACTTCTCGTGAATTGAACAAAAGTTTGTTATTTCTGAGTTTGAATTGTTTCGCCTCATTTTTAAAATCGTGTTCAAGATATCCAATGATTTTGCCGGTCGTCAGATATATACGCATTGAGTCGTAATACTTTCGGTCCAAATCTAAAGTTTTTGGTCGAAATGGCAAACATATAGGATTAGAGTTCACCCAATTACTATTCGGATCTGCTTTCGGGGCCTCTATCGGCGATTCAATTCTTTTTGTGAAATCTCTTTTCTGTTTTTCGACTTCAATTCTATTGGGAGTCG
>JAQGAR010000820.1:0-11958 GCA_034697865.1 Oribatida sp.
TAACAGTAGAGTAGATACGATACCGGCAAGTACCATTCAAGCAGTAAGTTGGACAAAGAATTGCTAATTTCTCCTAGGATCAGCACTTTTTTAGAAAAACTTTCTATCTCAAAAGTTAACATTCCTATTGAAGATTATCATGGCAGTGGCCGTTTCATTTCCATTCCGGAATATTACATTGTGAGAGAAAGTTGAAACCCCAGCAGAAAATTATAACAAGCCTTACATCATAACCAGAGCCAAAAGTCTGATCTCAAACCCAATAATATAGCGAATAAAAGTATTTCAAATCAAATGCCAGAACCTATTGGTTGCTCTCTTCAACTGAAAAATCAATAATACAAGAGCTCTGTTTCACTCTCTTCCCCTCTTCTCGTTTTGTCGATTATTTGGGACAAACATCGTTAAAATGCTAGCCTTGATTTTGACAATTATAAAGCGCCAGGCTTTTCACCTTAACCAAGATATTATTTTTCACGGATAAATCCAATTTCCCAAAACGTGAATTCAATTTTATTGTTATTGGTTTTGACGACTTTCTTATTATTGTCTGACATTTCTTTGAAAATTTTATTCCGAATTTGATTTTCAATTTGAATAATCTTTTCCTCGACTAAAGTATTTTTGTGGTGAATGTCTCACAATTCGGAGTAATTTTATTCATTCGCTTATAAATGAAATTCAAATTTAAAATTTATGTCCAATTTGAAGGTCTATTACGCAAAGAAGAAGAGGAGAGCTCAACAAACTCAAGGCGAAGACAACGCCAGTCATAAGAAGGAGCGAAAGCTGTATAACGACGGCTACGATGACGATAATCACGACTACATCATAAGAAATGGTGAAAAGTTCTTCGATCGTTACGAAATCGATTCGCTCATCGGAAAGGGCTCTTTTGGCCAAGTGGTAAAAGCTTATGACCACGATGATCAGTGTCATGTGGCAATCAAGATTATCAAGAACAAAAAACCGTTCCTAAATCAGGCCCAGATTGAGGTCAAACTGTTGGAACTGATGAATAATCACGAATCTAACGGAACCTCATATTCTATCGGCAAAGACAAAATCGGTAAGTCTGGTGACCCTCACTGTCTGATTGCTTAGTCTGTCTGTCCGTTAATGTCCTGACATTTCTTTTAATGTCAATTGTCTCCAATCAGTGCTTTGGATGTCATATGAGATCTAAACTAAAATAATATATATTTTTATTCTTCATTTCCTCTCTTTTATGAGTAATATATTTAATGCATTTATTTTTGTCTCTGAAATTACAGTTAAACTAAAGGGTCACTTCATGTGGAGGAACCACTTATGCCTAGTCTTCGAGTTGTTGTCATATAATTTATATGATTTGCTGCGGAACACTAACTTTCGCGGAGTGTCCCTTAACCTGACCAGAAAGTTCGCACAACAGATGTGCACCGCTTTGATGTTTTTGTCGAACCCGGAGTTATCTATTATCCACTGCGATCTGAAGCCCGAAAATATACTACTCTGTAGTCCTAAACGAAGTGCCATCAAAATTGTCGACTTTGGCAGCAGTTGTCAACTCGGAAAAAGGGTAAACCTCTTTGCCTGAAGTCTAAACGTTTTTTCGCTTACAAATAATTTTATTTTTTATTATATCGAAAGACTTCAATAATTTTTTTCCCATTCATTGAATGTCTTTTGCTTTTATACACTCTTTTAATACGAGTATAACTTTATAACTATAATAATAATACTTTGGATATACTGTAGTTTTTTCAGTACTTCCATCCGATACTCAAATCAGTCATATTTTGACGTTTTGGTCGATAAAAAGATTTGATGGAAAAAACGCAAAATAATGATTTGAAAGCGAATCAAACGGAAAACTCTTGACTTATATTTCGACAAAAATTATGTTTCAATTAATTATTGATTTATGTGTTATTTGTTTGTTCACAGATCTATCAATATATTCAGAGCCGTTTCTATCGATCTCCGGAAGTACTGTTAGGCATTCCCTATGACATGTCGATAGACATGTGGTCATTGGGATGCATTCTGGTTGAAATGCACACCGGAGAGCCTCTTTTCAGTGGAGCCAATGAAGTCGATCAGATGAACAAAATAATCGAAGTGCTGGGAATGCCGCCCAAACCCATCATTGACCAAGCACATAAGGCCAGGAAATATTTCGATAAAATGCCAGACGGAGCCAATGTCTTGAGAAAGACGAAAGACGGCAAAAAAGTGAGTTTTGTTTTTGATTTGGCACTGAATCAAAACTACTCTTCCACTCACTCAACAAGTATTTCAAATGTCAGACAAACTGATACTTACCTGAATAGACATTCTTACAGTGACTCAGAATGTGTGTCATCTCTTGAAAGAGCCTCTCATTCACTTTCAATTTGAAGGCTTTGAGACAAAGCTATCACAGCTTTGGAATTGATTTTTTTGATCCGATGCCTCCTTTTTCTCATATAATATGATATGAAATCTAATGATACGCTTTGATAGGTTTCGATACAATTTCTATATTATATCATATGATATATAAATCGTGAGACAAATGTATTACAGGTTTTGCAATCGATTTTAGCGTCAAATTGTCTGACAGTTGAGAACAGATTACTGAACACAATCTCTCTTTATATCGGTTTTCATAATTTGCAACCAGTTTTCTCACGTGTTCTCATTTTTCAGTACAAAGTTCCCGGAGCCAGAAAGCTCACTGATATTCTGGGCGTCGAGTTGGGTGGACCGGGTGGCCGTAGGCTTGGGGAGCCGGGTCATGCTGTGTCCGATTATCTTAAGTTCAAGGATCTCATTCTTCGAATGCTTGACTACAACCCGAAAACACGTATTACTCCGCATAACGCTCTGCAGCACTCGTTTTTCCGGCGCACCTCTGATGGCAGTACCAACACATCTCACAGCACCAGCTCGAGTCCAGCCATCGAACAAGGTTTACTAAGTCCCAGTGCGATGGGCTGTGCCGGTCAGTGCCCGCCTGAATGTAAGTATTAATATAATAATAGTATTAAACTATAAATTGATTCCTAAATACCAGACGTCAGACACGAAGTGCCAAAAAACCACTAAAACTATTACTGAAAACGTCTCTAATCATATCCATTACTCTTATTAATGACATATTTCTTCTTCTTTTTGTTTGTAACCATTAGTGTCGAACATTAGGGCTCATTCGGATCCGACTCATCAGCACTTCGGTCCGTCACTGCCGGGCCATCACTTACAGAACAGTTACACTCAGACCGGATCCTTTCATGTAATAAACGACAAACAGCTGATGACAAACAGTTCTGCCCTCAACTCAAGCCTTCACCATATGGTCTGTACGTCTGCGATGGACTGTGAGAGTCCAGTGACCAGCACTACTGGTTTGGCCCTCTCCTATCATAACTCACGGTTCCCGGCGAAGGCGTGGGCGCCGATCTCACCACCGAACTCACTTCAGTCGCCGCCATTGTATCACTCAAACCATTCAAATCATTCTTCGCATCACATGAGACTCAATAACGTAAGCCATGCGAACGGCAGCCCCGGTTCCAATAGTCAGCACTCATCGCATCACTCGAGAACCGGACCAGTCGTAGCGCAACAGACGTTCCGACAGAACAGACATGTAAATCATTCGACACAACATACACCACAACACACGTCAACCATTACTTCGATCGGCAAATCTCATCAACATTTAGCCCATTCGGCGCCCAGTCTTCAGGTGGCGGCAATATCTTCATCGTGTCCGTCAGCGTCGAGCACTTCCTCACATAACACGCCGTCGACACTAGTATTGGACGCATTGACGCAATCACTACACAAATCCAATTCTATGACATCTCCGCTCTCTTCGGGCTCTTCATCAGACTTTTCAGTGCCAATGGATACCAGCGCCGGACAACTAATCCCGGCGTTCATTCAAAACACACCTACATTTCAGAGTCTGCCAACATTTCAGGCTTCTCCCTATCAAACAAGTGGTCAGTCCCTGTTTATGGCCACCAATTTTCAGTTGAAATCAAACAACCCTAACGCAACGGTCAGTCCAAAGCACTCGATGTTTAATGAGGTGACGCACCCAAATATGGGCAGTCCTGCCATCACATCTTCGACGCTAAACCAACAACAAAGACAACCCGGTTTAGTTGAGTCGGTGTTGAAGCGGTCGCGGCAAAGCTATGCCTCAGAAGAAGCTGACAGAGACGACACGTCCCCAATGGTTCATGATTCGCTACCAGCGGGACAACACTCTATAGGTCGGCCACAGCATTGACTATAGTCTTAATTAGTAGGTCTTTATATTGAAATTAAGGCGAAGTTTAATATTAATTTATTAATAAGAATCAGAGTAAACAAGATTTATATGAAATGAATGATTAAATTAATTGAGTTTTCGATTGAATGACTAAATGTCTATAAGAAGTTGTTGTCGAATATGTTTTTCGTTATTGTCTCACATTTTCTTCTTATAAGAAATGCTTTTTTGATAATATTTGATGAGTTTTTCTTAGAAGACATGAGAATCTAAATAATGTTTTATTTGGGTTTCGATCGACTAATTAATTAATTTTTCTTTGTTTGTAAATATTTTTTAGTAAACATATTATGAGAGTCGCAATGAATTCTCGTTATCGGCGTTCAAATCAAACATTGAATTAATTAATAAATTAATTTAATTAGAAATTCTATTATTATTCTGTTGTTCAGTCTATACATACTTAGTATATTTTGCACCAACACATGAAATGAAGTGATTCCAGAAACACACAATACATTTAACCCATAATTCAGACCCATTTTATCGACTATTGTTTAATTCGAAACCCATTTTAATTTAAAATCGACTAAAAATATCATACAATTTATACACAAAATTAAAAATGAATGAAACGAGTGCTCAACAATTGTTTTAGTTTTAATTAAATAAAGAGTTTTATGTAAAATAAGTTCACAAATGGAGACAATTATTTGTAATGAAATTATTTGTGTTTTTCACAGCCTTTTTGTGAATAGATTTTTGAGGATTTTTTGTTTTTGAATTATTTGTTGGTTTTATTGTTCAGAGCTTTTGATGAACTGATCTTTTTTTTAATCGAGTGAATGAATTTTTAAACTAATTTTGAAAATGTTTTTAGACTTTGTTGTTATGCGAAGAAACCAAAGCGAAAGAGCGAAAGATAAGAAATTTAAACTTTTTATTTATTACCTTGGTATAATTGTATTCATATATAAATATTAGTGAAACAAAAGACGAGAAATACGTTACTAAATGTATCGATCATTCATTTCATTCTTCATAACCATTAAAATACTTTATCTTTTTTGAATAATATTGTATTTATATATATATATTTGAATATATTTATGAAGATTAAGGTATTTTAATGTCGCAAACAAATCAATATTTCAACGTTTTGTTCAGCACTTTATTATCGTCGCTATTATTGTCGAATAAATTATATTTAATGTAAAAATCAAAACATTGTCTCAAAGCCGGGAATTCTCTGATATATAACAAACTGAACTCCATTTCAATGGAAACGAAATACTGATCGCAAACCAATACTGTTGTCTATAATAAACTCCTTTTAAAATTCAATTTGAATCCAGTTTTTTGCTGTTCTGTAACATACAGTCAGAAGAATATTTCCGTTTGTATACAAAAACAGAATTCAATTGATTTTCTGTGAGAATAGAAAGCATTTATCAAATGTTTTTAACGCTTATCAATAAAATGAGAAAACAATTGATAATTAGTTTCTATTTATTCTAAATATTAGGAACTGTAGGGAAAAATGAGAGTAAATATTAAAAAACTAATTAATTGACAGAAAATGAGAACTTATTGTTTAGAAATGAGAAGAAATAGTTTTGTCACTCGAAGAGCACTTCTAATACTGTTTTTGTTAATACAATATTAAAACTTATCGATTATTACTATTTTGAGACTTCCATTAATGGCGTTCAGTATTAATGATTGAAAGGAGAATAACTAAAAATATTCTTCATTACTCTCATTATTCTTGTCTATAATCGTATAAAAAGAGAAGAAAATTAATAATAATATAATGAGAATAAAAATTATGTGTTTGTATTCATAATAAGTATTTCCAGAAATGTTATTATTTATTCATTGAGAAGAAGAATATGTTTTTAGTGTGAAATATATAATGGATTCTTATATTATTGTGTTATTGTGTCGACGACTTGTTTTTTCTCTTCTTTTCCTCCTCTCCTTTATTTGTCTCCCATTTTATTCATTGAGTTTTGTTCGGCTCTTTTCACTCTCTTATGGTTTTACTGTTTTTCCTTTTTCTGTTCCTATTCTTCAGTTATTATTCTTCAACAGTACTATTGGGAGGAATAATGCGATAATAATTAATCTTTTTTTATTGGCTCTTTAAAAAAGTACAGCAAAACTACTCACAAGAGTAGACCACAAACTATGTATTGATTCTCTCTCTCTCTCTCTCTCTCTCGCATTGGTTTTTATAAAAGTCTTAATGTATAGCATTCTTATAGTATTTATTATCCGTTTTTATAACACAAACAGCATTAAAACGGCAGTCATTATGTATTTATTGATAACTGTTTCTCTTTTCACTCGCTCACCCTGTCCTTCTCTCACTCTCTTCATCATTGCTCTTCTCTATAATATCTTTTTACTACTACTTTCCTTTTCTCTCAAAAAACAATTCGTTTATTCATTCAAAAAATGTTAAGTTTTGGTCTCTTTTGCTATTTATTGTCGAAAAGTGAATCGTTTTCTAAAATAAGAATAAAATTTGAAAATAATTTAACGAAAAATCAATATTTTTGGGGATAAACACTACAATATATAACTTATTATTATTATTGACATACACTGTAATAATCATTGAAAAGTTGTTTAATATATTTATAAATATTATAAATATAAGTATTAAAATAAAAGTCTATAAATAGAATTCTCAAAAACCATTTAATCCATCGATTGAATAGTTTTAACTGTAATTCATTGTGTAATTTAATCAGAATCTTAACACTCATTACTTCACTGCAGACAACAAATTGTCTTTACTTCTGATCTATTGATTCAAAACATTTGCCTCATTATTGATAAATACATTGATTATCATTACTATTATTATTAATTATTATTATTATTATTATTATTATTGAAAACAAACGTAAATTACACCAAAACTTTTACACAAAATTTATTGTTAACTTTAATTATAAAGTAATTGGAAAATAAAACTAAATTTTAAAAATTTAAGCCTTGCTCATTTTATTTCTCACATTTTGGTCACAAATTCGACAAATTCTTTCAGTTTTGAATTAAGTACGCTTATCATGGAATAAATAAGTAATGTTTTATTGCAATTGACCTAGATGCTCAGTTTAATCGAATTTATACAGTTTTTGGAGCGATATATTGAGTATTGTCTTAAATGGATTTAAGGGGACAGTTGTGTCGGCAATTGTTCTTTGCATTGACAACAAATTCGCGTTGCATTCTCTGAGAAAAGCCTAAACTGATTGGTCAGAAGATAAAGAACCCAATCATTAGTCATCACAATTCAAGTGGTGTTTTGTGTCATACATTTTAAGTGCAATTATTTGACTCTATTTTCTCATTTTCATTGCGAACACATATAATGTCTGTAAAACAGCAAAACCTTATTCTTATTCCTCTGTTCTCTCGAATGTCTTCTCAATCATTGTCTTTATTTTTCGCTAAACTCTTGGAATTATATTTTTTGTATTCACTCTAACGTTATATTGAGAGACAGCGAGCGCTGATTCAGTGAAGTTTAGCTCTTTTATTATGCCTCTCCTCTTCTATTTGTCTTTACTTTTCTATTCTCATTAAAATAAATTGTGAAATGAACTCAAAATGTTGTCAGTAATAAATGAGATAAACATTAATCAGTGACAGTTACCGCTCGATCACCGCTCAAATGATTTGTCAAAAATACCGAACTTTTTATTTTATTCTTTTTTTTCATTAATTATTGTAAGACTCATTGCAAGAACATTTGTTATGACCTGTTCTAGATATAGGTTTGCTTTTCAGGCAATAAACATTGTAATAAATAAAAGTAATGGACCTCTTTCTCACGATCTTCTCTGATCATTATTACCCGGCTTACATTATTCATGATTCAAACTCAAGTGTTGTTTGAAGAATTTGGTCATTGTAAAGTTATTGATGCAAGTAATTATGAAATATCGCCTGAACAAATTTACCCACGAATTTACTGAATAAAGGCGATATGACATTTAAATATTTATATTTAAACATGATTACTTTTCAATGAGCTGAAGAACAATAATAATTATAATTTTGTTTATAAACTGTTTACTTAGCGTTCATTTAAAGTAAATTTAGTTCAAACAAATGATTTCACATCAAATCAATTATTAAATTAATTGAATTTCGCAAAATGTTTGCCAAAAATATCATTATTGAAGGATAGAGTCATTTGAGTCATTTGAGTCATTTGAGAGGCAATTAATTATTAGTTTCATTCAATTATTAAATTCCACTTCTTTTAAGGTTAAAAAAGAATTGACTCTAAAATGTTTGCACAGAAGGTATTGAAACCCATTTTTAAAATTAAATGAATGCAAAATTTAATCAATCAAATTTTCCTTAATTTTGAACTTCAATTTTATTTCGATATACTTTTAATATAACATGAAATGATCTTGCCTGTTATAATGAAGAGATACAGGTTTCTTTATCGTTATTTTGTCGTTAAGAGACATATATTTTGATTTCGAATTTAAAGGAAAATGCTTTTAAACAATATCTCAAGTTTAACTTTTTCAACTTTAAATTCAGTATCCTTGACAAATAGAAGGCGAGTTCTTTTATCTTGTGCGCATTGAGTGAAGTATTTGATAGCATTTATACTATGAATTAACATGGTGATTTTTTATTTTGGAATTATTGATTTTGTCCCTGAATTTGAAATGTTGCAAAATGTATGTCAAAAGAATAGAAATCACAGAAAAGATATGTGCCTTACATTTGTAAGTTTGCAGCTGGAAATAGGTGTGCCCTACTCTAAGTGGATACCGCGCCAAAATCACCGGATATTTTGTATCGAATTTCAGTAATTTTATTAAACCGGGTTTGAGGTACGTTGTACATGGTGATGATTTGTAATTTATACTGAATTAGAATCCAATTTAACAAAAACATTGCCATAAAACGCAAATTAGTATAAAATGGTAGATCTCAGACCACTTGAGGCTACCACTCCACCCTCATTTATATGTAATTCATAGTCTATTCTTCTGAAGAGAATTGTGGGAAAGTTGTGTCTAGGCCATCATGGAAAGACTGTCATTTGAGCATGGTACAAATAATTTTAGTTTTTATCGCCATTTTTATAGGTTTTGAAAATGATTTTACTCTTTTGGAAGTTATTAACGATTTTCGTCTTTGTCTCAACTCAGACAGTGTTGAGATCAGGGTTTGCCAAGATCTACCATTTGAAGAGCTATGAGAGCATGCTAATTTTGCTATTTCTGCATAAATTCTGTTTAAATGATTTGAATATAAGAACTAAGTTTACCACAAAAAAAAACAAATAATTGAAATGGCCATGATCCTAGTCTAATGTGTAATATTGACAGTATATGGAATACTAACTTGGTGAATCCATGCCTTCATATCAGTGAAAGACTTAATGGTTTTAAAAATGATTTGAGAATCTGGAGTTCAGTTAAGGATAGAGGAAATCGCGAATTACTCACAAAATAAGACTAATATTAAATCTAAGGCACAGACAGTCGTCCAGACAGACATCAATTGAAGAACATCTCAAACGGAGAATTAGAAAACGTTTCCTAATGTGAGTGAAAGTGAAAAATAATGAAGAGATTCACTAATCGTCTCAAATGTTTCTTTAATTTCTTTATTTCATTTCAAAAACATTGCATTTATTGAAAAAATGACTAAAATTTTGCGAAAATAAAGTATTGAATGAAATAATTATTCGTTTCGTTGTGTACTTTGAGTTCAAATTATCGACAAATTATGAGAAATAAAACTTGAAATAAAACTAATCCATAAAAAGCAAGTAATGGAAGTGCGATAAGAGTCCGCTCCACAGGAATGACATAAATTAATGAAAAACTGAGTTCAGATTAAAATATCAATAAATAGTTGAAAAACGGAATTAATTAATAAATTGAGTTAAGAATCGAAGTCAGAGTGAGGTTAAGGTTAAAAATATCGACGTCTTCTTCTTCTGGTCATCGAAAGACTTTTACTCAATGTCCTGGTCTTTGGAACTGTTGTCGGCTTTTTCTCCGATGCGCTCGTGTTTGGTGTGGATTCAGTGCCGCTGAGGGCTGGACTAAGTCCAAGACCACTGTCATTGCCATCCAATTGAAGGCGTTTTCGCGGAGATATTCTTCGCTCAGTCATTAATCCCGACTTTGAGGGCGTCTGTTTTGATGGCGTTCTAATTATTGATGACTTCTGAGGCGTTTTCTTCGGCGTTCTGAGGAAGTAGTCGTGAGTTTGGTCTGAATGAGATGAGTCTTCAAGTGAGGGATTGGGCGCCTTTCTCGGGGACCGCCTCAGTGGTAACATCGATAGTTTGGGCGTCTTTTTGCGGCCTCTCTTTCTGATGACTTCTTCGTCGGGATTGACAGACGTGGACTCCGCCATAATGTTCAGTATATTAGCGCTGTTTGTAGTGATTATCGCCCGATCTGTGGTCAAAAACAAAGACATTATTCAATTGATCCAAATTACCGAAACAATGGTCAGAATAAGGGATAAGACATACCATAGATACTGTCGATGACTTCCAACTCACTTCTGGCGTTCAGATCATTCAAAACGAGCCGATCGGTCGTTTGTCGCGACATTTCAATTGTATTCAAAACTATAATTAAATTAATTGCAAATAATTTAATAAATAAATTGTATTTAAACTGATATTAAAATAAATTGTTTCGATATTTAGTTATAAAATCAATGGTTTGTCGACTCAATTGAGAGAAGTGTCGATTAAAGGTCTATACGAGCGGACAACGAGTGCATTGTTAGACCGGAGCCCAGACCTAATCAGTTGGCGCTCAACCCATCCATTCATAGAAAGTGTCTTTTATTTACAAAAAGCGCCTAAATTTTTGTCTGCTATTCGGATATCACAACAAATACGGCTTCAAATGCTTGGATTGCTTTCCAAAGTGAAGACTGTGTGCGTCAGTTTGAGGGCTCACATCTGCGCTCGTTATTCATAGTCTAGTGTTTTACTGATGAAAATAGCGCAGGCAGAGGGACTTACTGAGGATGAGAGGGGAGACCCTGCCGAGGAATTCGCCTTGTTCTATCTATTGATAATTATAGTGGTTTTATTGAACCTGTTATTCAACTTTTTTTGGCTCTCAGTTTCTCTGAAAATGTCTAATAAATTGTCGGAATATTTATTAAAAAATAAAATATTTTCATTTAATTTGGGAAAAGGTTTTGAACTTATTATATGTTTCGAATAACATTTTGAAGTTATCGAGGATTTAATCAAAACTTTAGATTAAAAATGTTTTTAATTTAATTTAAACTCAAAATTCCTCAAAATCTTGTGATCGCCTTATCTTTTATTTTTGATTTTTATATCACGTTTTCTTATCTTGGAATTTTACAAAAATTACTTAAATTTTATAAACAAATATGATCAAGGTTGACAACTGATCAAAGTTGTTTTGAATAGCTCAGCATAATAGGCATTCTACATGTATAAATCAACCTAAGCTTAGATCACATTAAGTGAATTAAATGAGATTTAACCTAAAGAACGAATGACATATTAACGTTGTGAGAGGGCGAGGGGTTTAATTAACCTCACTCAGTAGATTATTCTGACCCCCATCAAGAGTAAGATTCATTTGAAAATCGATGCGACAGATTTTTGTTAAAGTTGGAAAAATCAAAATTTTTAACATTATGTCTATGGG
>JAQGAR010000821.1:0-11947 GCA_034697865.1 Oribatida sp.
AAAATTGTCCGTTTCGCTATCCGAGGTCTGGAACATACCTAACTACCTATAACCCCCCCCCCTTCCGCATCACTGATTATTATTATAGAATCTAACAGAAAAGGTCATCAAGGCGATAATAGGTTGAAACCCACTCAATTTGACAAAATTATATCCCTCTGAGGGTGAATACCTTGGGTATCCCTGAATCAAACCCTTAATTCAAATTAAATATAAAATGATCTGAAAAGTCAAATATCTTTTGAATAATTCAATACTTTATTGAGTTATTGTCAAAAAAAAAAGGAAAAATAAGATTTGATTCTAAATTTTTGAATGAAAATATAAACAAAGAAAGTAAATTCAAATTTCAATTTCCAAAGAATACAATTGTTTGCATTCAGTGGAGACTTTGTCAAAGGAAGGAGTAGTTTATCATTTCTTAGCTTTTAGTCGGAGACAACTTTTTATTTGTCAAAATTGAATCAAATTTCAAGTTTCAGTGAATTTTAAAAAGGGAGTAATCTCTACGATTTTCCTTTTAATCAGAGCCACTCTCCAATCATTACTCGCTTTTGTTTTCTTAAATCAAAGTTAATTGAAATTCTTAGCTCTTTTTGTATATAAATGAGATATAAAGGACATGGCGGGGTTACATGGGAAACGTGGTTGGGTAAAAAAACATGGCGTCTACTTCAAAACTTGACTCTCCATTGAATTATCTATTCAAACCATAAGTGTCCAAGGGGGGATTTTCTGAAAAAGTGGGAAATTTATTAACCCCCACTGAGTCAGTCGGGGATTGGCAATTGTCTTGCTTATACTGGATTTTGCATACTTTGAAGTTGCCCCCGGTAAATATATACTGTATTTCTAACTCTTGATGGAAGATTGGATGGCCTACAGATTAATCCCTTCGCCCATTAAATGCTAATTTTAAAATAGTTCTTTTGAAAATAAATGATTAAAACTTTTTATTTCATGGTTTATAACAGTTAAGACACAAACTTTGAAATCCAAAGAAAAGTTATTTTTTAAGTGTAGAAATAGTATTTCTGAAATACCATGAATTACTGTATGAGTAGTCATTGGGGGACGCATTCACTCTATTATATTTTTTGAAAAACCTTTTCTTATTAAATGAGAGCCAAGAGAGTTAAACTGACCACTATTTATATTCATATAATATAATCGTTGGAGATATACAAGATATACAGGATATTCACTATTTTTAGGGTTATTTTCCAAATAACTGAGCATGATATTTACGTTAAACTCAGGGTTAATTTTTAGCAAGGTGCAACAAACTCTTCGACTTCAGGGGGCGGTATTTTGCCAAAATTTAGGGCAAGCTTAAATGTCACGGCCGAATTTTGACAATAATTTTTAAATAACTTTTATAATTTTGTGGATAAGAATAAACACAACAACAAAATTTCAATTATTCTCATAATTATCAAATCAATTCTAAACTATGTTTTTTTAAACAATTCACTTTTGAGTACATTCTGAGTAATAATAGAAAAGTATAAAGATTTCAAGATTTTAAATCAAATTTTGTGGAAAATATTTATTTTTAGACAATTCCTATCAAAGATTAAAATTTGTTTCGTTCAGACATTGGTTTAATGCCAAGAATGAAGTTATTGCCTTCGGTTGAAATGCCTTCAAACAGACTTCATTCTCAAGACTGATAGTTCATAAAATTCTATACACGAGGGCTTACCAAGCTCCGAGGCTATTAGGGGTGGTTTATGGGGTCAAGGGGTGATAGTATTTCGAAATTTTTGGTTGATTTTCAAGGGGTGGGGGCAGGGTCCGGGTAGTCATGGCAACGAAATTGGCCGATTTTGAACCTTGAATCCTGAATTTTTTTAACCTAAAGTTTAAACTAGTTTAATCTAGTTTAAATTGAATTTTTTTTTAAATCCGGTTTTTCGGCTACATTACCGAAAATGATTGGAATAGAATGCCCGAAAATGGCGGCCAATGGCGGAAAAATAATCGCCGCGATTCGCGCGGTGGCAGTATTTCCTAAACCTTTTGATTTTTCGAAGGGAGTATTTCAGGATTTTTCGGTTCTAAAGATCTACCCCATTGGCTGGCCCTGCTGTATAAATACACAAATTTATACATTATATACATATATATTTTAGGGTTTGTTTATTAAAATCTATTAATATAATAAAGTTTAATTAATTTATTGAAAATCACGTTTTATTATTTGATTCCATAAGTTCTCCACTCTTTCATAAGTTATGTTAGTAATGACTCCACTCTTTGTTGCATTTTGTAACTCAAGAATCGATCACAGAATTGATTGTCATTTGTTTGAACTGTAAGTCCAATACTTTATATTTAATAATGAATTTGGACTTGAATTCAATATTGGAAGAAGTGGGCAGTTTTGGAAATTATCAGCTTTATCTGTGCCTGTTTTTGGTATTGCCATCGGCATTTATTTGTGCCCTTTTATATTTTGCACAGTTTTTCATAATTCTGGTGCCTCCCCATCACTGTTCATTAGAGTTGGACAAGAATTCTAGTTTCACAGATTATATACCTTTTGAAGTAAAAAATGGACAGAATATTTATAGCAGTTGTTATGTGTTTGATGGCCAGAAGTTGGGCAATGACTCACATTATTTGTCAAACACCTCTTTGCATAAATGCGGGAATGGATGGCATTATGACTACACTTCACTTTACCCAACGATGGCCTCAGAATCTAATTGGGTCTGTGATAACGATCACCAGCCCTATAATATTCAAACAATATTTTTTGTGGGCACAAGTATTGGGTGCCTCCTTTTCGGCTTCATCTCTGATAAGTAAGCGATTCAAGTCAATTAACCAACTTTTAACCAATTTGTATACAAAACAGATATGGAAGGCGGCCCTCTATAATACTCAGTTTATTGTTGGCATCGATTGCAGGCATTGCAACCGCTTTTGCTTTTGATTTCTGGTCGTTTGCAGTCCTAAGATTCTTAGTGGGAATGACTATAATTCCACTCTCGGAAGATCCTTATGTTCTCAGTATGTCATCGAACACTTCTAAGCTATTAATTATTAATGAGTTGGGAACCAATAATTATTGAAATTATCAAAATTATTCAAAAAATTGAAGTTCCAGTTCAAATTCATTCCAAATAAGAAATCTATTGACAAAAAAATTAGTATAATTTAGTGGCACATAATCAAATAAATAGAGTAAAATTTGCTATTAACTGGAAGATTTTAGAAAAGCAAACGTTGAATAAAAATAATTAATTGAAATCTAACTCGAAACTATAATTTTTTAAAAAGTTTTCGAGTTATCTTCCAAATTTAATAATTCAATATTTTAAAGTAGTTTTAATGTGTTTAATTTATTTATAGTTATTTTGATGCCAAATTTCCTTAGGTTTGGAATACATAGGAGTGGAAAAACGAACTTTTTCAATAATATCATGGACAATCGGTTATATAAGTGCATCACTCGTATGTCCATGGATTGCTTATGCACTGCATAGCTGGAGAATACTTTGTATCGTCACAACAGCTCCTCTTTTGCTTGTGATTCTTGGATTCAAGTAAATTAAATACAAAGTCATTTAAAATATTATTAAAACAGTTGATTCTAAGGTTGATTCCGGAGTCGGCGACCTGGCTCATCACTCAGGGAAAGACGGAGCATGCGATGCAAATGCTGGAAAGAGTTGCCAGAGTCAACAAAAAGAAAACTCTGAATCAACTAAATATAACGGAATGTCTTTTGAATGACTCATTCATCGGATCGACAAATACTGAGTCGAGAAAAATAAGTGCTTTGAATATATTCAAAACCAAACGGATGAGAAACCGAACTATTATTCTGGCCATTTGTTGGTTCATTTTGTTCATCTCTTATCACACAAATACACAAAACAGTTCTAATTTAGGATCAGATGTTTACAGCTCTTTCACTCTTGGTGCTCTTGTAGAAATACCGGCCACTCTTTTCGTATATTTAGCCTTAGATCGATTGGGACGGAAGTGGCCAATGTGTGTTTCCATGCTTTTATCAGGTGCAGCTGGTCTTTCCGCCCTTCTTTTTGGCGATTATGAAAATTTCAAAATTTTTTATTTATTGACAACTCTTGTGATGAGAGTGAGCTTGGCCACACAATACAATATCATCATTCAATATTCTACTGAAGTCTATCCTACTGTATTGAGAGGTCGCGCCCTTGCATTCCTGAGATTCACGGGAACATTAGGCTTATATTTAAGTCCTTCAATAGTATATCTGGTGAGTGATTTTCATCCATCAAATTATAATTAATTAATGATTTTTGGTTCAATCAGACGACAAGAGCCCATTGGATGCCTTTAGTAATAACTGGTTTACTCTCAATAATGGCTGCCATTGTCTCAATATTTCTTCCGGAAACAATGGGACAGAATTTGCCGCATACTCTCGAAGAAGGGGAAAATTTTGGACAAAATCAAAAGATTTTTGAATTTCCCTGTTTTAAAGCAAATGAAGAAAATTTTGAACTTGGTAACTGAAAAGATGTGATTAATCGTCGTCGTCTTCTGTTTTGGGCTTTCTCTCGAAAAACATTAAATCCTATTCATTAAGTTTTCAATAAAAGAGAAAAATATAAATTATTGTAGAATTGGAGTTCGAAATCACTTACAATCATAATAGTTGTGCTCAAAAGCATTGCTTTTTCGTTGAGTTCAATGTTTTTCGGAAACTTTATTTTAAAATTGTCGGCTGTAGTCAGAGATTCTTTGGCCAGACCGCTCCACTTCTTGGCTATAGTACCACATTCTTCACCGGTTTCATATTTAGTTATTGTGAATATGAAATCAGAGCAGCAGCATCTACTACAACACCTACAGCTTTCACAGTTTGGTCCATCCACATAATAAACCGGATTGGAGTGTTGGGCGATATATACCTGGAGTTGTTTATGAAAGCAATTCCACGACTCTTCAATTCTTCCTATTATGTTATCCGAGGGGTCATAGACTTGAAGTTTCTTTAATTATTGAAAATTTCTAAACATTTGTATCGTTTGCATGAAAACTATGGACTCACTCGAAATCTACAGAAACAACAACAGCGACCACAACAATCGGTTTTCAACTTCAATCGGATCACTTGATTATCTTTGTCATCCTTTAGCTTCATTTCAAATCTGCGGCCTCTTTGACAGCAATTGATTGCACAACAATCCTCTTCCTCTGTATTAAAATTTAAATGATTTGCATTTGAAATTCAGAATTGTAAGATCAGATCCATACCCTCAACAGCTTTGAGAACTGTCTTTCCATCTGTATCTTTAACTTTATACTTGTTTAATTTGTCACAACAACAACATTTATCACAAAGAGAGCCCATCACATCTAATTCTTGTTTAACAACAAGTGATTCATAATTACGAATGGTTTCCAAAGAGCCGCTCCCATCCGCTTTAGATCTACCGAATAAACTGAATTCAGTGATTTCCGCAGTTTCGGCACTTATTGGCTGTTCGGTTATCACATTCTCTTCAGAACTCATGTTTTTTAAAATAAAGTGAAAAGTAAGTGACAAATCTTAAGACTCAATGCTATGAGCGGTGAGTCGCACACCCTTTTGCTGCAGTGAATCGATCGATATTTTATTAAAAAACTTTTAGACCATTTGTTTCTATGACAATATTCTTCTCAATTATAAACAGTTTGAATCAAAGAATGCAAAAAACATTATTTTATTGAAATATTCGCTTTAATCTCACTTAAAATGTTTGGCCATTAATTAGGTTTAATTAAAATAAAAAGTTCTTCAGGCGATCGAAGCGTACAAAACCTTTGAGTGATGTTTAATGTGTTCCCCAATGAAAGTGGAAACAAAGAAATAGGAGTGTTCATAGCCCTCCCTCAAATGGTAAATGATAGGCACCTTTGCTGCAGCGCAGGCATCCACCAAATTCTTGCCCATTAAATCATCGGCCAAATAAGGATCAGCCGAACCCTACATTCCAATTGAATCAAAATAATTCAAATTATAAAAATTAAGTTTTTGTTGAGACCTGATCAATACGCAGATGAAGAGGAGGGCCGTTATATTTTTGGGCCAAAAGTGTTGCGTCCCATTCCTCCCAGTCTTTTGGATTATTACCTAAATATCCAGAAAAACACTTTTGACCCCATTTTCCTTTTGTCGGATTAGAAATGGGAGCGAAAGCCGTCACACATTTATAGAGACCGGGATTTTTAAGACTACAGATAAGAGCTCCGTGTCCTCCCATACTATGGCCTGAAATTGATTGACAGCCGACAACAACTGGAAAGTTGTGTTCAATAACTTTTGGCAATTCTTTGATTACGTATGAATACATCCGGTAATTGTCTTTCCACTTGTTCTGAGTAGAGTCCACATAAAATCCAGCGCCGGTTCCAAAGTCCCAGTTTGTGTCTTCGCCTTCAATATTGAGGCCACGAGGGCTGGTATCGGGACCGACAACTATAAGACCCTCTTCGGCCGCATATCTCTGAAAACCGGATTTTACAATGAAGTTTTGTTCGGTGCAGGTCAGGCCTGATAACCAGTACAGGACGGGAACCTTTGTCCCATCACTGGCTTTGCTCGGTATATAAACTGAAAAATTCATTTTGCATTTTAATTCTTGGCTCTCATGACTATAAACCTCTTGTTTTCCACCAAAACATTTGTTACTCGAAACCAGAGTTACGGCCGTCGAACACATTTTACTCACAATTAACTTATTTGCCTTAAATCGGAGAATAAAATTTAGTGAATTGAGTGACACTATTAATGAATTAATTTTGAAACCCGACAACAATTATCTGATTAAAAACTTTTTATCATTTAATACGAAAAGTCCGAATTTAGTACTAAAAAGATATGAAACAGATAATCAGGAACTTTCCTAAACATTGAGTTTTAAATCTTGTTTTGATTTACGTTCAAAATAGTGAATACATTTGGCAAATATTTCTACAAAATGAGTCGATAATCTGTACCGAATCACAACTTTATTCAAAAATAATTATTACGATATTATTGCGATCATTCAAATCGAAGGACATTTCATGAGTTTATTCTTTATAAGTGAATTTTAATTGATATAATTATGACTATTCCATCTATATAGCAATATTAGTCCATTCAACCAAGGTTCTGATTAACAGATAATCATTTAAACTGAGGCTGAACATTTATTGGCTTCACAAAAATTGGCATTTATATTAGATTCACTTTTAATTTTATTCAAAAATTATTAACAAATCAGTAACCAATAAATTAATTAGTAAATAAAAACAGTATACATATACCATGATCAAATAGTTCAAGATAAATTATTTTGTTAATTAGCTTAAGTTATCCATAGAATGTTAATCGATCAGATATTTTGATTATGTTTTTGGTATTTGAAAAATTATGTTACTTTTTATAACATTTCTCAAAACAAAATATAATGATTATTCAAATGAAACAAATGACTGAATATTTTTGGGACAATTCACTAAATTAATAAATTTATGAATGTTCCTCTTATAATAGTTTCTTAGAACAATTCGCGCCAAATTCTTGAGTGACATAACCCTAGTCCTTTCAATTGTCAGCCAATTTGCAAAATTTTGGAAATCTTGCATTTCTTCTGCACTTATGGGACGATTCTCTCGAAAGAAAGAGTCATTGAATTTGAATCCACAATAAAAGAGTAACTTTAGGACAAAGTCTGCGCTTCGCGTATACTTGAATTGATTTATTTGAAGTTTATTTATGTCTGCGCCCGCTTTCATCAATATTTCGGCGAACAAATATTTATGAAGTTTGAGTGCAAGTGTCAAAGGAGTTCCGGTGCCGTTTGTGGCGATCAACTCATTGAGTTCACAATTTTTAAACGAAACTAAAAATTTGAAAATCGCTTCCGAAGTGAGATCTTCTCCGCAATTATTTGTGAATTTATTTCTTTGGATAAGTATATGGAGAGGAGTTCCAAATTGGTTCGAAATATTGATGTCTTCTCCGAATTCAATTAATCTTGCAATCAAATCGACCGCTTCTTTTGGATCATCACAAGCGATGTGTTGGACTGCGTTTTGAAGAACGGATCTTCCGATACGATTCGCAGTTAAGGGACTGGAAAGTCTGTCAAGAATTAGGTGCGCCATCTCTACCTTATTTGAAAGGAGAGCCGTATGTAATTCCCGACAAAATGGACTCATCCGCGCATTTCCTTCAAACAGAGCTAAAGTCAATTCTTTGCTAATATTGACGGCCTTTAAGAGCGGAGAAACGCCGGTACTATCACTTATGTTAGGGTCGGCCCCTCTCTCTAATAATAATTGGACAGTTGACAAATGATTGGCACAAACAGCAAAATAAAGAGGCGTACAATTGGTATGATTGACAAAATTGATGTCCGCACCCGATTCCAGCAATACTTTGATTAAATGTGTTTTTCCATCCTCTGCTGCGAAGTGAAGAGCACTTAAGCGGTGATCATTCGTAGAACAGTTGACCCGAATATCATTATGAGATAAGAGCAGCCGAACAGCACTTTCCTTATCGAAATCGACGGCCATATGAAGCAAAGAATAGCCATCTTTGTCCGCTCCATTCACGTCCAAACCATTGTTCAAAACCTCACTCAAAGTCTTGAAATCATTGCTTTCAATAAAATCAAAAACTTTATTGATTTCCATTTACTCTGATTTTGTTAATCGGATTAAAAGTGTTTGAGAATAATTTACAGAAATTCTGAATCAATTATTTGAATGTCTTATTTGAATGTCTGCCAACAAATTCTATTTTTATCTTTATTTGGTCTCAACTGAAGTTTGTCTCAAAACTTTTGCCATAATCTCAAACCGATTTCAATAAAATAAGTTAAGCGTTGTGTCATATCCGAGAAGTCCCCGGTCCAATTTTTTAGAATTCAAGCAAGTTACAAGAATGACCAGGGCATATATTATGAAGTTGAGCGCCATCTACATTTGTGTGGAAGAGGAGCTGCAGACTCGCCATTCACGCCATTCGTTGACATTTGATTGGATTCGTGTTTGGCTTTCAATTTGAAAACTTCTAAATTTAAAATAAATTACTTTAATTGAATCAAATTTTGAAATTTGTGGACATTTATTAATGTAAGCAATCGGTGGTCACTAAACAAGTGTTGTTATAACGATATAATCATTTTTTAAACAAATAAAGAGTGAAACAAATCGAGTCGTGAGTATTAACTAAATGTGTGTCTGTTTTGTCTCTACTGTTAAGTCTGTTATGCGTTGAGCTCTTCTATCAATGGGTTGAACCCCTCCGTCGTCTTCACTGATGTCTGCAACACTTCTCTAAACCAATCGCAGACTTTTCCTTAAATTTCAATTAAAATCATTATTTCTAATAAATATTTATTTAAAAGTTTTAAATTAAAACACTTATAATAATTAAAACAGTTATTGAATTAATGATTGAATGAGTTTATTGTCAGTTATTTGTGATTAAAATCTTAATGTTTTTTTAAATCAGTGATTAAAAGTTCAAAATGAATGCCAATTATGATGAGTCGAATCGGTTTTTGGGAATTTTGGCCGAAGTGGCGGTCAAGACATTAGATGCCGAACAACAAAAATACTCTATTCGTGTTACGCCTCGAATAGAAGATAAGCCACAAAAAAAGGTTTATTCAATTCAATCATAATTTAAGTCAAGTATTGAACATAATCTCTATTTTAGTCAAAAAATGTCTTAAATGTGGAACAAATGCGTAAACTATCGGACAAAATGTTAGTGGACTCGTTTAGTGAATTGATTTGCGATGAAATCCGTCGCGTCTTTCGATTCAAATGCGTTTTAATGCCTCAAAAATGTGACGCCATATATGAGAGTTTCGCCGGTGAGGACAGGGCTCGCAATTTCATGAGAGACCATCTTTTGGATCACATTCGAAAAGTTGAGCCAAACTTCACTGCAGAGACTCTGAGCGCTCGGAATAAAAGAGTTACTGAAATAAATAAATTCAACCGTAAGACTCGATGCAAAAAAGACGAGTTGTTTGAGTCGTCCCTCAATTATGAGACTAAAGACAAATTAATTTCCAGTCAAATGAGTGAAATTCAAAGCAATATTTCAGTCAATCGTGACTTTAATTTAACTAATGATTCGTTTTCTTATAATCAGAGATCAAATGAAATTATTTTAGACACAAAACCATTTATTAGACAAGAATTTGAAAGAAAAGACTGTTTAATGAGTAAAGACTTTGTTGAAGACCATTGTTATACATCACTTAACGGACCAAAAGTCAAGTCAAAACCCATAGAAAAAAGTGAAGAAAATTGTTTGAATGCGAAAAATAAGTGCGAGAACGCGACTAAAGTGATCGCAACGCCGGCCTTCCCTTTCATTTATGAACCAGTTTTGCCAAATATATCTCAAGTCATTGAAATCGGTTCCAGTTTTCAAAACAATAGGAAAAATTTTGAAAAATTAGATTCGGATCAACCCATTAGTAATAGTGTTGTAGAAGAACTGAATGCCAATACTTTACAACTGAAACGACTCGCTCTCCAATATATTAATGATATTCGGGTCAAAAATAAGGGACAGACAGACAAAAGTTCGTTTCGGTGCAAAATATGCGCCGACAAAACATTTACTTCTCCGACAACTCTTATATACCATTATAGAAGTCATGCGGGGGTTAAGCCGTATGAGTGTTCGCTCTGTAAGGCAACCTTCACTCGTCAGCACAGCCTTAATTATCATACGTTAATACATTTAAATAAATCACGATTTGTATGCGAGGAGTGCGGACGAAATTTCCGACACCCGTCCCATTTTAAAGAACATATGAGAAGACACACCGGAGAGACTCCTTATGAGTGTACCGATTGTTATATTAAGTATGTCTTCGAATCTCTTGAATTTGTTCTCAATTTAATTAATTAATTATTTGTTCGCAGATTTAAAACTAGAAATACATATAAACGACATCTTCAGACAAAACACGCAAAGATGTTAACATCCAAAGGAATATTTGATTTGCCCGACTCTGGCGTTCATTTGCGAAAGCCGTGTCCCCCAAGACGTAAATATGGGTTAGGTTTTCTTCATCAGAATATTGAAGCCGTGGCTCGTTATGAAAGGGCTCAGCAAGAAGTCACTCAAACGATTAGAGCTAATTGTCATTTAATTAACGCAATCGATTCCAACCATCTTTTGATTAATAATTGTAATAAGACTTTCACTTCGAGTAAAAATAATTTCGAGAAATTACTTCAGGCGGTGGCCATCGCTGAAGATCAACAAACTATTCTTATACAGTGAACAACCAATTAATATTTGAATCCTTGAACACATGTTTTTAAATACATTGATTGACCGTTCAGTACCATTCAGTACTGTTCACTATAATTGACTATTATTTCCAAATCTTCACACATAATCAGTATTAACTGATTTAAGGCTAAAAGGAATTCCTTTAGGAATTGAGGCGATAAGAAGAGTTGGTTCCCTCTCTTCATAATTAATGATTATTTAAATATTTATATATATATTTAGAACATTATAAAAATCATAATATAATATAATATATTAATTTTTGTGCACAGTTTTCGTTTGAATCGAATTATATTTATTGTAAATAACTATTCGATTGTTTTGTTAGTCGTTTGAAATTTAATAAAATTAATTAAATTGATATGTATTTTGTTTTTATTGATTCTCAGAATTGAATAAATGTTTTGAATATATTAAAAAAAAAGTTACATTGTATTTTATTGAATGTTTATTAAGAAAATTTATTTGAAATTATTTAATATCAATGAATATCAATGAATATCAATGAATATCAATGAATAGAAAAGTAAAAAGCATTTAAACTTGTTATAAGTACTAACATAACCAGGGAGAGGCAAATGGGGAGATTTGACATAAAATGATACACTCAAAAAAAAGTTCAAATGTAAAACAAATTAATTT
>JAQGAR010000822.1:0-11943 GCA_034697865.1 Oribatida sp.
AGTGTTACATATATTAGCTCAACAAAGATTTTCGTGTCAGCTCCAACCGAGTAATTTGATAAATATGCAAAAGAGGACATCGAGCTGAACTCAAAAAAAGAAAAATAATTCAAAAACTTCTTGGGGTTAACTCGCTAAGAGGCGTAAAAATTAGAAAGGTCAAATTAAAGCAGGGACAAATGAGGTATGTAATCCGACTAAATCGTGCACGCTGAATCGAATGGTGAAGGTTCTATTATCGAGATATTGATAGTTTTCAAGATATTTGTGTTTTATGCATTTTAAATACAAAAACTGCATTAACTCCCAAAGTAAAATACACAAAACATTGAGACTTTCATTAATCGATTCATCATTCTTGGTTTATATAGAATTGATGTATCATTTGTCTTTATCGACTATTTAAAATTTTCAGCTAAAATTGGAAACTAACATCCTTAAAAAGCCAAGTTCCCTCTAGTTCACCATCTATATGTTAGACTCTAACAGTTAGAGCATAAAAATTGTACAAGGTTAATATATTGTGATTATTCTGGAATTTTCATGAACATAGAAATTCTTGTTCGATATTAAATGATAATAGCTCCTAAATTTATGAGCTTGACATATAATAAAAATGATGTATAAAAAATACTTGAATCTCAGTAAATATTCTTAAATAAATACTTGAAATGATATTGAATTTGCCTTATATTTATAGTTTGCATAATAGAGCTGATCAAGTTCCAATGTTCTAGGATATATCGATTGATTTTGAGTTAAAATTCTAGGACATCCTAACGAGTGTTTAATAAATAATGGTTTTTTAGTTTAATTTTTCAAAACAAGGGAGAGATTAAAGTAGTTGATGGGTGACCATCAATAGACGATGACGGGGCCTATTTGTTGAATGTTGGATGACATTTTATAATCTCGGTATTAACTCTGTTTGAATGTCGTATCGATTATATGAATCTGAGTCTCTGAGGACTGCTTTCGATAGTATTGTGCGAAAGCCTCTCTTATTTTATGCCGAATCTGTTTGAAGGGGAAGTTTTTCACAATTTTGATAACGAAAATCAATTTTTGAATTGAGTTCAATGAAAAAATTATTCATTAAAAGAAAATATTCTCTCGCTTTGAATTGTTTTATAGTCTGTAATGTCATCGAAATGTTATGAAAACATATTATTCGACAAATAATTGAATTTCCTTTTTCTCGACGCTTGAAATGCAGAGAAAATTCAGTTAAATTTTTCAATTTTTCAGACATGGCTTCGATCTTATTATTCGGTTTTTGTCCGCAGGAATGAGAGCAGAGTTGTTGCAGTGGTTGTCATCACCAAATGTTTTGATTGAAAGTAAGTCCTTTTCAACAGAGAATCCCGTCTTCTATTAGAATAGAGTTCACTACAAGAGAGCATTGAGTGCACAGATAGAGAAAAGAAAGCCCGCAGTGTCTGTCTGTGTCGTCGCTAATTGCAATTGCATTTACTCACAAATAGATTCGCTGATTTCATTTGCAAAAGTTGCAGGCTAACTATATTTAAGGCACAAAATCACGCTTTGTTGGTGTTGTGACTCAAAAATTGTATGCAATCGGAAAGCGGCGAATCAAATGAAAATAAACGTCTATCACATATACACTGCACTCCTATTGTCATATCATTATTGACTCACCTTTTTCTTTGCCTTTCATAAAGAGCACGTGCCTTCCCTAACAGTGTGACAATAAGAGCCGCTCGTCTATTTCTTGTGCCCGAACCAATTGGGTCGATCCAATTGCCTATTCATCTCATTTATCGCCTAATGTTCTCAATGAATATCACTTGAAACGAGTAAAATGCTCTTTGAAATACTCTTTGAAACCCAAAACAATGAAACAATTTTACCAAACATTAATAATTATAACTTTAATTGAACTAAACTTCATTTTAATAAATCATTAATCACATGAATAAAGAATAAAGTTTTAGGTGAATCGGGAGGAAATATATGTAAATATTGTGATTGTATTCTTTGCTAAGAGATATGAGAAAAGTTTAGACTAACTATTAAAGCCTATTAACTGACATTCGTTCAAAAGAGCTAACATTTGAGTTGATTCGAGTGATATCTAATCAATTGGATTGAATTGCGCCCAACATTGGGAACACTCGGAAACATAATACGATTGTAAGTCGAATCGTGAGATATTGAGATGCCGTGTGCACTGTCCGACACACTGCCATAACCTATGCAACACAGCCTAAACTCAATTTCCTGGTCTTCCTGTTTGTTCTGTTGATTTTTGTGGTCAAATATCCTAAAGTTTTGCATTAAAAATTGCACGAAAACTTCATTTGTAAGTCTGTTTGTTTTGATCTGTTTTTAGAATCTTCTCTTCCATACAAAAAATTATGGAAAACTGTTGTGTAAAACACGCATACATTGAGACTAATAGTCTATAAAATAGTGCTGCGATGACCAGCACCACATCTGGTGCCCCATTCATGCCATTGATTGCCGTCAGTAATGATATTACACTGGTATTGCCAGAAGTTCCCGATTCGGATGAATTGTTAATTCAAAAAAGGGGAGATCTGTCAGCTTCTGACTCATTTACTATTGTCGCACACCATTCAAAGTAATCGTTTTGTATCCCAAATGTCTCGAGACTATGACTGACGCTATCTATAAATTCGGTTCATTTATTCCACGATTATCTTCAGTTTCGTTTTGCGACACTCCGTTAATAAGTTTTTTTAACAAATTCTTTAAATTTTGTGAATAAATGCTTTGTTTTTATTAGTATTCTTCTCACTCTGACTGAAAATATTTGAATGAAGGCCTCGACTGGAAAGTCTCGAATGGAAAACCTCGAGTTTGGAAACTCGATCCCCAAAATTTCTAATTTGAGAGCTATTATTGAGTTCATTGAGTTTTAAAGTGGGAGTCACTCGACATTCAGTCAATAAAGTCAGTCAAACAGTGGTGACAACACTTAATAAATCTGATTTGACTATAAAAGAAGGCACAGTCTCTGCCAACTCATCCACTAATTTATATAGACTTCAAACATCATTACAATCGATAACAGAATTTCAGAATTTTGTCAAAATTAGTGTTGAATCAGAAAACACAATAAATTTATGCATAGATTTCGCTGAACTCAAAATCAAATTTGAATGAAAAAGAAGCGAAAGAATAATCGAAATCTAATTTCCTTTTCAATAATTCGTTGTTTTATGAAAACTTATTTTTGTTGATTTATCGGAAAATATGGTTTTCTTTATCTTTTTTTGTGTCTGCAATAAACCTTTTGCTGCAAAAGACTCTTCACTACAATGAGATCTCAAAAATAAAACTTTAATCCGAAAAATTCAACAAAAACTGAATCAGATATTCAAACACATATTGAAAAGTATAACAAATATTGGAGGCACAGAATTGTGGGATTCGGTGAAAAAATCGGAGCGCAGTGAAAGTGTGCTCTAAATTCCATGAGAAGATCGGATCGGATTTGAAATCAACGTAATCCTCTTCAAAGTTTGCATCCACTCCTAAAATCCAGTCTTTCTAACTGTGAGCTCAGTTTTATTCTTCAAAAGATTTATTTTGCAGAACTGTACCAATGCTTACCATTTGAGACAACGCATAGTTGTGTTGTATTACTCTAATCGTGCATATGATGCCTTTTTAATTGAAATGGATAATTGAATTTAGAGAGACAGCACTGATATAGAAGTGGATCAGCACTGGAACAACAGATTCAGACATTTGAAACTCTATGAGTATCGCATACATCACTATAAGAAGCAGTTGTTATAAATTTAATGGAAAAGTTGCTATTGATTTGAATGCTTCGACCGAATCCTCGACAACTGAGAACTCAAAGACAACTTGTATTAGAAAATTCCACTTTAGTTCTGACGTATATTTGAAGATAAAGTTTCTCTCATTTTTTGGTCTTTGGTTGGATTATCAGTTCATTCAAGCATTTCATCCGAAAAATCTATAGAAGTGCTCAGAAGTCAAATCAGACGAATGATAATTAATGGATTCAAACAAATCAATTGAAATAAAAATGAATTCGAATGGAAATAAAAAGAACTTTATTCATGTATTTATCGTCTCCTGTGATTTAAACCAGAATGAATCTAGTTCTATTTTTTTAAGAAACATCATTAGATACACCTACAGAAAAGAGAAGGATTTAAATTCATTATGAAAGTAATTTATCTTGAATATTTATTGAGAGTGAGATAGTGTAAAATCGATATTATTCACTAAACTCCTGTTTGGTTTACAAAAAAATGAATAATTAATAGCATTGAGTGAAAAAATAATCCAAAACTACAGTAATGAATATTATTAACAATAATTTGTGATGTTTTTCTAGTGATTAGCCTCAGTGTAAATTTGGAAATTAAAATTTCAATGGAAGATAAGTGAGAGCAGAGTTCACAACAATTGAAAGGTGATTGCAATTAAACGCATCTCATTATCTCCGGGGAAATTTGCTTAACTTATTTACAATAATTTTGAGCTCAAGTCCTTAGGTTTGAGTTAAAAAGAGAATAGAGACTGAAATAGTGGTTGTAGTGGAAGTTGTAATGGGAATTGATAATAAGGCAATTAAAGGATCTGTTAAATTGGCTTTTACTCACTACCACTCCATCACAAGTGTGTCTGCGCTCACAACCAGTTTCACAATTTTACTCCACTATTCTATTCTTTATTAATTTGACTCCGATTTCACACCTCTTTCTCTGTTTCATAACATTTTCACTCTTTTTTTTTAATTTCAATCAATCACTGAATTTATTTTCATTTTCGGAACAAAAATATAGATAAGAAATAATTTGAGAAATATTAACTCTTGGTTATTTTACTCAAAATTAAACTAGTTTATGACTAATTTTCTCAATTAATTTTTGTATTTATTTTATATAATTTGAACGAACTTTAAAATTGTTTAAAATAATTTGAGAACAGAATATTGTGAGCCCTTCACAAAAATAATAGAAATGTTATGAAATTTCAAATGAAATGTCTGTAAATGTGTTCGGGTTCTCAAAAATCAATTACAGCGAAGTTGTTCTCTACTCAGTACTCAAACATATGAACTGTTAGAGTAGTAGTAATGAAGAATTGTAAGGGAAGACAAACCTGTCAACCATTAAAATGTAAGCGGAAATAGCAATTCAAATGACTAAATGTTATAACTAAAGCAAACCAACGATTGATTTATTCTTCTGAATACAATCGCAGAGCCTGAGAATAGAGAAGAGGACAGCATATTGTAAATACCAACTACACTCTGATAATGTCTTTTCCACAATAAGCCATAAGTAATAGTAATATGCAATCAGTAATAAAAATTTATATAAAAACTTCCTTAAACTGAAAAATGATTTTTTTTGAAAGAAAAGTTTGCGAAGCGTTACAAATAGTGGTCGTAGTTATATATATTGGAGTTATATAATGATTATATGTATATAAAAATTCATTGCAAGTCATGCTATACTACACAATAGGGTATCAAACGTATAGAGTTTTGAAGTATAGGACAATAAATGATGCGTTTTGGCAATGAAGATGAATGAACATGCAGATAGTATATGTGTGTGTGGATCACATTCATTGGCACCGACGCTCAGCCATAACTGCGGAAAGTTATGCATTTGGACCGGGAATGACAGATGGCTTCATGTAATATTCATAAGAATATAAATTCTTCTTTACAGGAGTCTCGATGTGTGTGAAATGGCAATGGATTTAAAACAAATAGTTTAGTTCTGAACACACCAAAGAAGAACTGTTTTGTTTGATAGTTTAATCCGGGCGCACAGCACATCCACAGAACTCCAGAGCGTACACATGCTGTGATTTGTGTGGGCTGTAATGCCAGTGATGGCCAAACATATAATATATTTGACTTCAATCGATTCACTCGGCTTAGAGTTAGTCAAAGAATTTGAATGAATAAGAATTTACTCGTTTTAAACAATTATCACTTCAAATAATAGTGGGATATAATAGTGGTATCAGATTTTAACTCATTTCCAAACTCATAATTTACTCATTTTCTGCAGTTTCTTGTATTTAAGATATTATCAAAATTATTATTTATATGTATTTTGTCGGCATTTTATTGCTTTTCTTTCTTACTTGTTTAGTGCCTCAAAAATGTTTTGGAAGGTTCGGGTACTCTCTTCACAATCACATCCGTGTGCTTTCGGTTGACTACTTTTTATGCATCACAATCAACGGGGGATAAGACAGAGAAATAGTGAATTCAAATTTATTAACGCAATTAGCATTTAGGGTAACATAAGAGTACTCATAAGCAGCTCAAAAATATTCTACTCCTCTCTCTCTCTCTCTCTCTCTCTCTCTCTCTCTCTCTCCCTGGTCCTTTAACTTAACAATCTTAGAAAAAGTTTGAATTCACTTAACTATAGACGAGATGGAAATTGGACAGAGCCTTGCTATGCCTCCTATGCTGTCATATGTATAACTTATTTTATGTGTTTTAAGCTCTGGGAAAGCGAAGAATAAAAGTTTGATTCATTAATTTTAATTTGTTTGCCATCGAATGGCATCGAATGCCATCAAATGTGTCCGTCTCTTCGATTTGTACTTATCTATGATATCATAAATAAAACTCTTATTTTGATTCATTGATTATCTGAACATAAAATAAATTCTGTGCTTTAATATACTGACTATTATGCGACCGATTATTAGTTTGCGATTATTTATTCCTTATCTAACATACTATACACTCGTTTATGAAACGGTCCTCAATTTTGATGTCAGCCTTTCTGCTCGTATTTTATTCGCGCCCACTTTTATACGATAGACTACTTTTTATGCCCCAAAACCACTTGTTTTTCATTCGTGGGTTGGCTTTCCATGCATTTGATAGCTCTCGGCGACTTTGCTTTTAAATCGTCCATGGTGTTAAACATTGTGGTTGTGATTCGGGCAAAGACTGATGCCGTCATTTTGATTTATTGCATAAGATGTGCGACATATACTTTGCCCAAGCACCATCCACTAAGAATGGCGTCAATTCAACGACTTTATCATTTCTAATATCAGCCGATTTTCATAATATTTTCTATAAATAGTTGAGTCAATGATTAACTCAATTAACAATTAATCAAACACTGGATCTCTTTTGCAGTGAATCAAATATGAAAACATTGACTATAAGACAAACCTAAGAATGTTTTTGTCTAAGATTAAGGCTCACCAAGGGGTAACCAATGGGGATAGAAATAATACGGCCTTCAATTCACTATATATTTTATAATTTTAATTTGGAAATCATAACAAAATCAATTCTATATTAATTAATGAATCACGTCATCCCTCTGTTCATTCTATTTTATCTTGTTGGTGAAAGTTAACTTGTAAAGTTTGTTACAAAATGACTGGAATCGTGTAATATTATGAATATCTTTTGAGATTTTATAATAGATGTGAATATTTTAAGGACGACTGCAATGAGGTTCACACGAGGAAAACATAGGGGAGTTCCGTCAAATCGAATCCAATGGTTATATCGAATTGCATACGATTTCGAAATCATATAAAAATAGCAAATGAAATGAGACATTGCTTTGAGAGACCGAATGTTAAAGTAGTTCTTCGTTACGGCTGACCAGGTTTTGTGAGCATTCAATTTGATGCAAAGACAAGTTGATAGCACTGAGACCTGTGTGTGCATTGGCCGCACTCTTCTCTATTGGGAAATATAGCGCATCAATTTGTCTTGTTTGCCGACACCAGTTCGGTGAGACATCTCTCAGTTATATGAAGCCAATGGATGTCACAAATATTAACTGAAATTGGTCTGCAATTGGACAGGAATTGAACGGTATTCACACTTTATAACCCTTTCGCACCGCAAACGACAGTCTGTTCTCTCAAATGATTGCATTATTATTACATTTCTGTGTTTGACATGAAAAGCATCAAAATATCCATTGTATTGCATTGAGCGGCCAATTCTACAATCAATACAAAGACGTCGACAACTTTTAATCATAACTTCTCTTCTGATTCCATCAGACAATAAATGAATGAAATGGTTGTGCGTTCTAAACAAGTATCGCACCGGCAATAAAATGCATCGCACACTAATGCATCCCAGAGTAGTAATAAATTTTATTCTACCGGAGTCTCATTGAAACAACAGCACAAATTTTTGTCAATAGTTTGCTCAGGGGAGTCGTATTCAATGGTGAACTATCTTTGCGGTGTCTGCACTGTTGTGCATGATTTTAATGTCAGATCTATAACAACAAAAGACAGTGTAGGCCACCATCACTGGAGCCCAAAGCCCAGTAGGGCCCAGCAGCAAGACATACGTTGACCTCTGCTGACCCTTTGATAGCTTATTCGATGGAAGCGCTTAGTCTGACAGTTGAGGCAATACATAATATCATAAGTGTGTGAGTATTCGCTTCCAAGGACTGCAATTTGTGCCCAATTTAGGCCTAAATTTGAGCACAATTTGTGGAACCACTAAATTATATATTATTAAACTCACCCCAAACCTACTATTAATATTATGGTTTAGCACCTGATAGGTTATCAACTTCTGAATTATTTCCCGCTATCACAAGGGCACAAATGAACCATGCACAACCAAGATTGAAGACCCTTCACCCCTAGAATCCAAAAATTTGATAACCCTTTCGTTATACCTAGAAAGATCAAGGGACAATGGCACCGCACTTCATTCCATCATTTGTTACCCTTTTGACTAATTTAGTCGAAAACCACTTAAATCGAATCGAAGAATGTTTAACCGAATTTATACATTAAAACCAATTTTAAAACCAAACGTCGTTTATTCGATGCAAATGAGTGTCTCTTTTCAGAGTTCTCCAAATTTTTATCAATAGATCCAAATATAATAAATAAGTTTGGTCAAAATTGATGTTTGCACTAATTATTCGTTTTATAAGGATTTGTTCGATAATTTTTCACTGATTTTGAGAGAAAAAGTAAATTATGGCAAAGAATGACAATTGGGTTCTTGTTTTTCATGTAAAGCAAAACAGAAAGAAAACGTATGAAAGAAATAGTTAATCATTTTATGTATAAAATGTGGAGAAGAGAAGACCCGAAATTCTACGCAATTTTTTTCGTTACATTAACGCAAATACTTTTCTTTTTCATTGTCGGTGAGGCCCTAAAGGTCTAGGAAACGGGCGTATCATAAGTTTGACTGAGATAAATGGCCAATATTTGACGGCAACAACTCTCCAGATCAACAACAAGAACAACACTAACTCTAAGTTAAAGCGGAGGCTCAACACAGGAGAGACTAAAGACGGCACACATTACTTTCAGCTTAAATGCAATATAATGTACTCTTAACCAGTATCTAAAAGACTATGCGAACCAAAGTGAGCCTCTCTCTCTCTCTCTCTCTCTCTCTCTCTCTCTCTCTCTCCGCTCAAGAGTTTGTGTCTTTAGTTTGGCTTTGAGTTCGTTTTCAGAACTGATAGTATGGTAGAAGTTATGTTGAGCTGATCTGGACGTGAGTCGAGTCTTTGTGCGTCATAAATATCCTCTGACACCCCATTTTTGGAGCTGACAGCCCAGTGGTGCAGATAGAAAATTGGCTCAACTCTGGCTAACTTTCTGTTGAGCTGAATGTTAGGGCCCACGAACTGCCACTCGAAACAAAGTTTTTACTCGAAAGCGCTGTTCATAACTTGCATTCGTTATGTGACAGACACTGCACTTCATTGAACCAAAGCTCATCCCATTCCTTCTTTTCTACGATATTTCGGTGGTTAATACTGATTCTGACGTTAGATATACTGAAAGCTTCACTTCAAACCAAATATGATTAGTCTCTTAACTTCTGTTTTCTCATTTACTTAAATGATTCGTCCATTTCATAGATTAGTTGCAAATTCTTGACTTCAGTCCAAATTGTTTTAGTTTTACAATAAACTCAGTAATATTTCTGCAAATCTCTACCAGAAATGTATTCATTTATTTTGTTTATTATAGCAATTGTCAAAAGAATAGAAGTCTTACCACCAGTTCTGTCGCCTCATTCATCAGAATGTGAAGCTTCTTATTAGAATCAAGCAATGGATCACTACTTTTGCAAATGTTTTCTTACTCGAAGTTAATTAGTTTTATACGAGAAGTTTGGGTTCAAAGAAAAGGCAAAAATATTTACAAATTTCTGTTAATTATATAATTTAGTGACTTTAATGTTGAAATTTGTTTAAAATTACAATTTTAAGTCGCATTCAATAAATATTTAAATAAAAATAAAAACTTTATTTGAATAAATTATTTTCACTATAAAATATAAATTAAATAAAGAAATTAAAGAGCATTCAATCATTTTTCAAGTTGTTTGCCTTTTTTATATTTTATTCATGAAATTATTCATTTCTCTATTGACTTTTGAGCGATTAATTTCTAATTCTTCATATCTTTCACTTTTTTAATCTTTTTATTTCATTTTATTTTTACATTTTTATTCAAAATTGTTATCATTTGAATATATTTTGATTTAATAAAAGTATTAAACAATGAAAGCATAAAATGATTAATAGAATCAAAATTCTAAATCAATTTCGAAAGAAATTTGTTTTTTGAATGATATTAATTGAATTAATGAGAATATGTTTTTCTTATTCTTAAAGAACAGAATATATTCTAATATATAAAAAAAGTGAATAATTTATGAAATATTATTATTATGTGAGCTTTTGTTTCATGAAATGCAGACAAGAATATCCAGTTTTGAGGCTGATTTTTGTTATCCATTCGATGCTTGTCTATAATAATATGATATAAGTCTGAGTTGTTGGCAAATCTGGCCCTCGTTATCATCCCGAGGGAGTCCACACCAAACTGCATATAAATAACTTTATTATAGCGAAAGCCATTGCCTTTGAGTTTGTCTTGAGATCAGAATACAGCGGTAATACGAACGCAGAGATAGAATGAAAGAACAGCACAAGTACTCCATTTTTGTTCTTCTGCTTCATTGCTAAGAGACTGCATCTCATCTCAAACAGACTTATCTTTTCATTTCTATCTTCTTTTCACATTCTTTGGAATTCAATGTATGGCACAGTCTTTGGCACAGTCTGTGACTCTCTTTAATCGATATTATGTTTTGTGGTCAACAACTTCTCAATCGATTCAAATGTTTATTAAACGCCAAAAATATTATTTCGTCATAAAAATGATTTAATGGGAACTAAATCAACAAAATTCCAAAATTTTATCTCAAATTATTATAGATTGAAATCAGTAATTTTCTGATTAAATGTAACTTGTTTCAAACTTGCTCATTAATCTTGGCAGAACAAATTATTCAAATTTATTTGTTTTATTTTACAATGTAAGCATAAAATCGTTAAAATATTATTCTGGGCAAGTTAGAACACAAAGCACTAAGCATCACAAGGTATTTTAAAATCATATAAATTTAACTAGAGTCCTTTGCAGAATATAAAAGGCTAATAAGGTGTACCCAGAATTTCTTATCATCTCAAGATATTCGAAAAGGCGGGTTTTTTTTAATTTTTGATGAGTTAAGATATGTTTAATAGGGACGATATCTTTTTTAGATACTTACGTTCTTCAAAATAGACTATTTTTCGACTGAATTACTTTAAATTCAGTTACATTTACATTAAGTGATGCTTAATTTATTACCCGGTTCCTGATTGTAGCATAGTCTTTACCGTTTTCCCGATTTTTAGCTTGAATTTCAGCTTAAATGGTAATTATTCGATTGAAGGAGGTTTATGGCTGACCCCCTTTGGGCATACCTCGATATTAAGATGAGAGGGGAATGACTTTATTTTTTGTGAATTGCCTCTCATTAAAAGAGTCATTAATGATATACAGTACATATTCACCTGAGGCAACTTCAATGTAGGCAAATTTCAGTATAAGCAAGGCAATTGCCAATCCCCG
>JAQGAR010000823.1:0-11940 GCA_034697865.1 Oribatida sp.
TAAAGGTTATTCCCGATTATTTCATCATTTTTCCCGATTTTGGCCTTTTTTAAAATTAGAATTCCCGATTCTAGGGGGTTTAAGTCCCGATTTATACTAAGTCTAGTTATAACTTATACCAAAACACTACTTGTTCAATTAAGTGATTCAGGTCATTAAATTAGAAGTTACCAAATAATTTATTGTTTGTTTGGAAAAGTTCCTGCTATTATAGCTTCTGCATAATTATAAATACATAGAGAGTTAAGTTTAAATTTTATAAAATAAATAAAAACTTTTTCAGATGCAAAACCTTATCAATATGACACAAAATATATAAGATAATTTATTTGTATGATTGCCGCTCAATTCCCCCTAATAACTTAAATTCTATAGTTCTCTTGCCGTGATTTTAAAAACTTCATTTACATAAAAATTATTTCAAATTCTGTTGGAAATTCAAACTGTTTTCAAACTCTGTTTGATTGCGTCGTCTCAACAAATCGCATAAATACTCTTATATAAGAAAACAAATAAATTTATTCACGAATTAGTTTTGTTTTAGTAACCGAACGAAATGGCAGTCAATCACTCCTATGATTTGAATAATAATTCAGTTTATCTCAATTCCGTAAATAACTATCAAAAATCATTGGAAGACCAGAAGAAGAGATATAAGAACTCATATATGCGACCGATTCTACTCCACAGCAGACTTCAGAATCAAAAGCAAATCGATAGAGAATCACATCAGGAGAGTCAACAAAACCATCGCAGAAATGTCAGTCTCGCTCAACAAGAGCTCGATTATTATGGCCGAGAACTCCAAGAGTTGAAGGAAAAAATTGGCAAAAAATATTATAAAGACTATAAACTCGAATATTTAATGTGATTTACAAAATTATTTCAATAATTTCAGATATTTATTAATTAAATAAAAATTAATTGAAATATTTTTTACTCAAAATAAATCTTGCTATTCATACATGTATAATATTCATTTATTTAATTGTACTTAATCATAAATTGAATGAAACAGATTAATCCTTTGGCACGTTAAGTTCTAGGTTAATTTGTCGAATTTATAATTAGTATGAATTTACTTTATATCGTAATAAAAGAAAATTTCAATTTAAGATTAGGAAAAATGATCTGTCACAGTCACAGTTACAGTAAACATTTTGAATTTAAGAGCATTTTTGTAATCCTTCCAAATAAGAAGACGAAAATGACGTAAAAGAAAATTTTCTAATTTTAAAAATATATTTATTTTCTCTCAAAATATTACTCAAAACAAAATGTTTTCATTGCTTTGCGGCTCTCAACGAAAAGATTTAGTATCCGTTTGAGAATAGACTAGAATTCGCTGATATTAGTGTAAAAGTGAATCCTTTCCAATTTAGAACAAGTCTAGAATTTGAGGAGTGACCATAATGGCAAATTCATCCCATAGTGAGTTGAAAAGAATCCCGAACAGTGTTTTCTACAATTACTACTACAACTATACCGTTCCCGTCGATGAACAACTGAGAAGACATCGAGTGTATTACGTTCATCCCCTACCACCGGCGGACAGACAGGTTAGACGTGTGCAGCAGCAGCTCTACCAACAGAACAAACAGAAACAGTCGAGACGTTGTGACCAAGAAAAGGCTAATTTTCAGAGAGAGCTACAAGAATGGAAAAACAGTTTCGCTGACCGATGTCCCAACTATTACGCCAAAATCTAAAATAATAGAGTTGCAGGCTTTATTTGAAGATAAGTTAAAGAAATATTTGTTTAAATTTCTATTTTAAAAATGAATTTTTGAAATATTCTGAATTGAATTATACGAATGTTATTGAAATAAAAGCAATTCTTTTAAATTCTTTGTTTGTTTTATTGATTACAAAATATTATTTCATTTATTTTGTATTTCATTAGTTTAATATTTAGCTTAAAGAGCATAAAACATCAAAATTAATTATGTGGGAGTTGAAGGATCACTTTGACGTCAAACACTATCTATTTATAATGAGACCTAATTCTCTTTGCTTTCGATACTTTTCGTAAAAAACTTTTTAAATAACAGTCAGTTGTGAGGACTCGAGTTTTATCACAAGTTGTGGATTAAATTTTTAAAAAACATTATATATTTAAAAACTTATCATTAAATTTATGAAATCATTAGTGTAAAATGTCTTTCAACTTAAATTTGAGTGATAAAGATTATTATAATTATGCTTATAACTATCAAAGTTTAATCGATGAGCAAAGGAAAAGGCATCGAAGTACATATGCTCCGCATATATTTCAGCCGAGTAATCTTGTAAAAGAACTAAAGGAGCAGGGTGAAAAAGATCATCTCAAGCAAATTAGAAGAGAGGAACAAGCTTTGAGTAAAGAAGCGAATGCAAGAAATTTGCGTCAACTCAAAAACAGTTTTTCAGCGAGATATCCTAAGTATCATTCACCGTAATCAAGATCATTAACTAAATCAAGGATAAGAGGAGGAGCAAGTTTATTTTTTGTCATTACGCCAACTATTTGTTGTGAAAATTCTAAAAACTTTAAAATTCTTTATTGTGTGTAATATAAGAGCATTTGAGTGAACGCCAGGCACTGAACCGCTTCCAACTAAATTAAACCCAATTAAACTTGAAATTCTCAAAATGGTTTACGTATATAATGTTTATTTGAACCATGATAAAGTTCGCAGTAACCCTATTTCAGCTTATCAAAGCTACCTTGATGAGCAAAGACGAAAACGACACCGAGAAGCTTATGCCAGACCTTTGTATAGACAACGAAGTCTCGAGAGAGAAATGGAACGGCAAACTGAGCAAGAACATCTCCGTCAGATCAAAAGAGATGACAAACAATTAAACAAAAGCATCAAAGATGTCATCGATTTAAAAGATCGTTTATCTTCAAGGTATCCAAGTTATCAAAAATCCAGTTATAATTTCAATAAAAAAAATTCTGAAAACTAATTCTTAAATAAATGAATTAAAATTGTTTAATTTAAAACTAAAGCTACGTTTAATTCAATATAATGTAAAACAATTTTAATGATTCAATAAAGATATTTGTATGTGCAAGATTAATAATAACTTTATTGGAATAACTCATTCTGAATGAGTCATTCAGTCATAGACTGTTCTCCAATGAGGTCCATACATAAAAGATTAAGTTAATTATTGTGTTTGGATTAGAATAACCGAATAATTAGCGATTAATCCAATAATGGAGAGGATTGTGAGGTCTCTCAGATCAAACAAATCCAATACCTGGTATCTAAACGCGCATTTCATTGAAAGGATTAGTTGGAGTTGTCGGTAGTCTTCTTCACTGAATTTAAGAACTGATAGGCAATTCTCTATGACTCCGCACAGGTTATTCATTGAATTGATTATAAGTTGAGAAGAACGACAGCTAACAATGATATCGGCTGAAGATACAGCGAGGAACGAAATAAGGGAAATAGTAGAGGTCAGGTCTAATTGACCCACAGCTATAGAGCAAATACATCCGGATATTTGAATTGCATTTGATGTAATTTTGACGAACATTATTAATCCACACAATGAGTTGAGTCCATCTATTTTGCCCCTTAATTCAAAAAGGCTTGGACACAACTTCGTTGGCTTCCTGGCCAGATTCATCTGGAAATTTTCAGCATTTCCTAAAGTAACTCATATAATAAAATAACTAGCTACACATTTTAGTCAAAATTACCGATTAGTTGTCTTTGAATAGCAAAAGAAGAGTAGAGGAGAAGCATAAGAATTGAAGACTTGACTATCGCGTGAACCAGTCCACTTGCCATAAATAAGATAGCCTTCAACTTTTCCTCGCCGTAGAACTGTACGAAGGTCTGATCAATTTTAACAAAATTCAATGTTATAGCCAATGAATTGCAGATTGAAGTGACGAACATATAAATCCATATGAAATACATTTGCTTTTTGCTCGACACATATCCTTCGAATAAAAACAAATCACCAATTGTAATTTTAATCATATTTTTGATAATACTTATAAAAATCTTTTAAAAATTAAATCGTATAAATATTAGAATTAATAAAATTGGAAAACTTACCGATAGATTGAATAGTGTGACGTATTTGTCGGCCATGGATCATTAGCATAGTTTTAATGACCAGAAACTCGATCAGAATGACCGAACCCGAGACTATGAATACGAAATTCATGACTCCTTTATTGGAGACGTTTTTAAAAATGCGATTAAATGAGTCGCCTCTGAATGCCGTATAACACGTGAAAATGAAACCCAAAATAATAGCCAAATCATAGACACACATAAACACTAGCTTAAAGAAGTGTGTCTTGCCGAATTGTGTATTACCACAATATGTGATACCAAAGAGCGCCTGAAATCTTAACAGACTATTCAAATTCCGACTTTCTTCTAATTGCTCCTCCATCTTAGGCTTTGGGTTGAATTCAATGCAATCCAGCGATTTATCGATCGGTGAAATCATTTCAATATCAAGACAAATAATTTTGATCTTTAAGTTTTGTTTTCAAAATGTATAATTCAAATTTAAATACATTTGAGTATTTAATAACAAGGATTAAAGACAAATAGCATTTCAAATATTCTGTTAAAAAAGAATAACACAAATGACTTTAGAATAAAGACAACATTGAGTAGAATATTGGTGGAAAATCAACAGATTCTCTCAGAATGAATGTTATAATCATAATTAGTTTTTATGCTATAGGTTTTCAATGTGAATGTCAGTGAACATTGCAATATTGATTAGTTTTATGCACGCAATCAAACTCATAACTTTTAAGTCATAACAAAGAATAGGAATATTCTATAAAAGCACAAAATTCTAGGAATAGAAACAAAATTCATTAATAATTCATAATTACATTAATAACAATAGACTATTGTCAATAGTAAACAAATAAGTGAATATTATTTTTTTAATTCTTAGTTTGAATTCGCATTTAATATTAACATTAATTTATTTATTTTCAGAGAAAGTGGTCTGAATAAGAATAATGGCATAATTAGTGACATAACCCATGATTGCCAATACGGTGACAGTTTTGAGGTCAAACATACACAAAACCTTAATTCTTATGTATTTCCTCATCGATAGAATTACATACAACTGCTTATGACTGTAATCGTCGAATGTTTGCCTAATAAGCATTGACTCGACTTCTTTGCACAGATCGGACATTGAGTCGATCATAATCTGCGAGGATTGGCAAAGAACAAATATGTCGATTAGGGACGTGAATGCAAACAGACAAACGCCAACAATTGCATTGAAAGGCAAATCTCCTCCGAGGTAAAGACTGCAAAGGGTTGCCGGTATTAGCATCGCATTTATGAAAATCTTAATAAACATCAATAGACCGATGTGTCCATTGATTTCTTCCAAACGGATTCGCAATTCGAGAATTGACTCACAAAGGGTTTGAACCTTCAACTCACAATTTTTCAGACTTTCTGTCCATTCTTTGAAATAATTACACATTAATTAGATAAGGTCAAAATGAACGTAATCAATAAAAGTCTCAAACCTTGAAGCCGTTCTTTAATAGCCAGAGACGAGAAAAGTAGTAATGAAGTGATCGAGAATTTGTTCATCGCATAGAATATGCCGACAATGAAAAATCCAATGGTTTTGATCAATTCCCCGCTATGGATCTCTGACAGAGATTTGTTCAGATCAGTGAAGTTCACCGGAAAGAGTATCGCAAAGGCCAGGGCCATTATAGCTAGTAAAAAAATTACCAGGCGAAACTGAATATTTGATACTCTCATCAAATCTATGATAAAAATTTGTTTTATTAAAATTTAACTGATATACAAAATATGATCATGGATTATACTTACTAGCCCTTTTGAGTGCATGTATTGCATTCCAGCCATTTTTCAATAGCATTAGTTTGATGGCCACGAACTCAATGGCCAAAGAGAAGGCTCCAAATCGGAACAGAATACATACAACACCCTTATTGGTAGAGTTGTTGAATAGACGATAGAAAACATCGGCATTAAAGGCGAAGTACTCGAACAGACCGAAAGAGATTATTATAGTGAGGTCATAGAAGATCAGAGCTGCTTTCTTCAATGGATAGTTGTTGAAGTAGGGACAGTTACCACCATAAGTGACGCCAAACATTAACTGAGTGATAAGGAGTCGACACAAACCAGTTTCCCGATCGGCTTTAGTGCATTGGGTATTGCAGTGTTTCATTTCATTGGATTCAATACCAGATTTCGTCGGTTTAATCATCTTTTGTAACAATTCTACTGAAAATAACTACAATATTATCAAATCATCCAATAGAACTCATTTAAAGTCAAATTAATAATTGACACCAAATTACTTTTACTTTTAAGTTTCGTATAATTTAAAATGTTATTCAAAATCTTAATCCAGAGAGCAATTTATTCTGCCTACAATAACAATTATTGATTATTTTATTTTAATTCTCAGGGAATTTCACTAGCAGAAAAATTTGAATAGAAATTCGATATAAAATTCCTGTTCTAAGTTCCGTCAAAATGAAATTAAAATGAGTTCTCACATATTCGTTTATTTTGTGGCCAAATAACGTATAAATTTAAATGAAGTATTGAGAAACTGAAAAAATGAATAAATAAACACAAATTAGTCGATTTCAATGCTTTTTTATTATTTATAAAATAAAGTTTAACATATAATTTGCCTAGACAATAATGATAACGACTACATTTTCTTATAAATAATTAAATTCAAAATAATGAATCCAAAAATATATTCTAAAAGATTATTCATAGTTTTTGTTCATTGATTACAATTTTGTCTGGAAAACATTACAAAATGACATTTTTTGCTTACCTTAAGAGAATGCTTGGGACAGAATAATAACACTTAATATTACGTTTAACGCTATTGTCGACTTAGTTTTCAATAAACTTAATGCAAAAACTTATTATAAAATAAACACTTTCAGCTTATTTTGATCGACAAAAACAACTAGTTTTGCTATTAACTAATATTCTAATCACTACATGTATTTACCAGCACTCACATCAGAGATCAATTTGAGAGATGACATTCTATTATACAGTGTGTGCAGTATTTTGAATTTACTTCAGTTATTAAACTCAATGATTACTTAACTCAATGACTATCGGCTGTCAAATGAGTTGATTTACAGTAACATAAAAATATTGGATTCTCTGCAATGGGATGCGAGGGGTCTCTTAACTAATGAGTTTCACTCGATTACAATTTGATGGCCACAACTAACTCATCATTTTATGGTGGAAAACAGTATTTCATAGGCACCTGTTTGATGACCAAGAACAGAGAATGTGCAATAGTTGGTGTCAATATTTGCATTAATTTTGTTCTCCTTCTTAACAAAATAGTAACAGGAACAAATAAAAAAACATAATCAAAATGAAAACTCTTTTAATTAAAGTTTATTTTTATCTCATCTACTTAAAATTTGCTGTTTAAAAGTTATATAGGAAATTATAATTAAGTTTAATTTAATTCAATAATCTTATTAACTCAAAAATAGTAACTTCCAAAAGTCAGGTTCTTTTAGCCGTGATATTAAATAGAAATTATTGGTAAATGTTATATTTAATTTAATTTAAATTTGAGTGAATTGATGTGAGCACTGGTAAAACCGCTATTGTGTTTGAATAAGAATAATCGCAAAGTTTGCGGCATAATTGATCACGATTAGAATCGTTATGGTTTTCAAATCAAACAGACCCAACACATTATACTTAATTGACTTTCTCATTCCCAGTATAATCTTGAGTTGGTCATTTTCTTCACTTGAAAATGGCTGAGCGATAAGTCTGTACTCAATAGCCTGACATAAGCGAGTCATTGAATCGATAATTAATTGGGAGGCATAACAGCCCGCAAATAAATCTAACGTTGATGTCAAGCAGAAGCAGCCGATTGCGATGATAGCGTTCAAATCAAAGTCACCAGGAGTTGAACCATCCCTATTGAAGTTGTTTGCAAGACCGCACAGACCAGAAGACAGGAGTATTCCATTGACAAAAACTTTGACGATTACAATGATTCCAAGGGATGAATAGGTTTTCTGTAGTTTTAGCCTTAAATCCAGAATTGTTTGACAGCTATTTTGTATCATTGCTTTGGATCCGGAGTTTATGGTCGCAATCGATTTGGAGATTTCTGAACAAATGAGCAAAAATAAAAACGATCGCAAATTTTTGTAAAAATTTCAAATTTACCTCTCAGTTGTTGTCTTATCAAAACAGAAGTGTACATCATAAGGACAAGTGTGGAGCTCTTGGTAACCCCGTAGATAAATCCAACAAAAATGTTTACGAAAAACAGAAACTTCTCGCTTTTGAATTGTTGAGCAAACGATCGGTGAATTCCCGCGAAGTTCAGAATTATTTGTACGGAACCCAAAGTACACATCAATATAACGAATAAATAGATATAAACAACTGATTTGGTCTCACTTTTACTCTTTATTTGTCCTAAAAATTATTAATAAAATTATTGAATTGTATTTTTATTCCTAAATATTAATATCAAACACTACTTTTCAGTTAATTGATATCTTACCAAACTTACCGAATGAAAGCAAATTAGCTATGACTGTTCGGCCTCTTACCATGGTCACAAACTTAATCACTGTGAACTCGATGGCCATGGCGAAAGTGGACAACGAGAAGATTATATTCATAATCATTTTGTTCGATTGATTCGAATCAAAGGTTCGGTTGAAGGAGTCGTCAGTGAATGCGAAGTACTCGAACAGCATAAACATTACCAAAAGAAGTATATCATAACAAACCAGACAAGTCTTGACCAATAGACTCAACCTTCTGCTTAAATCGACAAAACTATTGCCACAATAAGTGACACCAAAAAGACACTGGAATTTTAGTAAATAATTCAAATAATTATAAATAAGATGGCCAGAGTTTTTGCGGTCAATGTTAACCATCGCACTACTAGTCATTCCATTATTGGCACCATTAATATCATTATTAACTGTCTTTTGAAATGTCAAACCAATTGGTTCTATCATTTTGTTAATTATTTGTGTGAAAATTATTGAAAACAATAGCGAAACAGAATATTCTTGAATCCAAATGAAAACAAAGACGATTCTGTGAACTATTTTATATAAATGAATAAACAATAAATTTCCTTATCTCATACAAACAATTGTGGTTTGAAAATCATTGTCAGATTGCGTGAGAAAACCTAGTCAATTACACAAACTTATCTTCAATTTATACTTCAATACACATCATTTAAAAAATAGATGCGATTATCTGAGATATTTGTTACAAAGAGAACCGCCTTTTGTATGAGTCTTCATTTTTATAGTACATAATATCATTTTATATTAAATATAATGAAAATATTCTTTTGACGAATATTTTTTATAAAATCAAAACTGACGAATAAATATAAGTTTTACCTTTTAATAAACACTCACTTATGTCATAAGAGTTGACACTTTGTTTAATAAACGACGAGTCTTCTTTGTTTTTAACATCATTCAAAACATTTAATTAAATATATTTAAATATATATATTTGAATTATGTTTGTAAACAACATTCAAATGAAAGTGATTTTAATATTATTTCGATATGAGAATAGAAAACAGAATATTCGGTGAATGGATGCAAATGACAGCTCTATTCATAAAATATTAATGTCGACCGAAAAGCTTGATTTAATGGAAAACAAGAATACTGTGGAGAATTCCGACAGATTCTATCTCTATTTATTGCAAGATTATTAGAAAAAGTAATTTGAACTTTCACTCTTTTCGGCCAATAACAACTCTGGAAACAACTTACGATTACATTTTACTCAGAACAGATCAAGTTTCAATCTAGGAAAAGTGATTTTCTATGTTGAATACAGAATATAGTTTCATATTATTTTAATACAAGAGTTTCAAATGCTTTCCTATTAATATTAATAACTACTTTATTGGTCAGAAAATAGTAATCACTCATAAGATGTTCTCCCTTGAGGACCAAGTATAAAATAAATTTAAGTCATGAAATCGAAAAAAATCATGTTTTATTTCACTTTTATTGATTAAAGAATTTGAAACGAGTAAAAATGATTGAAAAAATATTTAGATGGATTCAATTTAGCTTTAACAAATAAAATAACATTATATAAATCAAATTTAATGACAAACTTTTCAATTGTTTAAAACCTGTTATAAACAACTGTTGTGTTCAATAAATTTCAATATACAGCTCTGAATCGATTTGAAATGACTCGAAAAATACTGAACAAGTTCTTTTTGATTATTTGTTATACATTAATTTCTCAATATTTAGCCCAATTCCAACTTCAAAATGAGCAAGATTGTAATATTTTTATTGTATATGTATAAACAATTATATAAATTTATAATTATTCGAATTTTTACAGTGAATTGTTTCGAGCATGGTGGTGAATGTGGATTGCCAGGAAATAAACCATGCTGTCCTGGTTGGTATTGCCTACAATCTTTCCCAATTGATATTGGAACTTGCAAAAGATTTTGATAATTATTTATAAGTTTGAGAACTCTTAGAAATTTAACTTTAGTAGAATAAATTCACTCTTTATTCTTGAATTAAATTATTATTCAACATTTTTATTAATTATCGAATGATTTGCGGTAAGTAAAATACAAAATGTATATTTCATTAAAACCTTTGCGACAATTATTTTCAATGATTTCAAACTTCTGTCCGATACAACTGCGAGCGCCCGCAGAAAGCGGTGTGAAATAGAATTGTCATTTGAAGACATGTTTTCGGGTAAAAACCATTCTGGTTTGAAAAGTATTTGTCCTGGGAATACGTTGGGGTCGACATGAAGCTTTCCAATCATCAAATATAATGTCATTCCTTTCGGTAAAATATATTCTCCGATTTTCATCTCTTGAATTAATTTTTCTTAAAATAAGAGGAACGGGAGGATAGAGACTCATCGACTCTATGATCATAGTTTCCAAATACATTGTAAGTCAATTGATTGATGTCATTCATAGTTATGTTTTCTTCTTTTGAGATAATTGTGTCCAACTCTTCCTAGATTTAATTGTTTCTATAATAAAGGTTTAACATGATTATTCTTCTCAACAACCTGTGGTCGATATTATCGATTGATATTATCGATTCGATAACATAAGCTTCAGTTTATAAACATTTATTAAAAATTTTCAATTAAACAGAATCGAGACAAACATTTTAAGGGGACCCAACATTTTTACTGAATTGATTCAAAAAATTGCCGGCAGGGCTGTAACTGCAGACCACATAAGTCTCGTATCATTTAGTTCCTCTACCACCGCAACGAGCACATCCCAATCGAGTGCTTGATTTCCAGGCGAGCTGAGTGAAATGTCCAGTACTACTACTAAATCCCGGTATATTAACTTGACTTACTTTGAACCCATTGATTCAAATAATTATTCAAATGTCTGTTCTCAACAATGCGTTCGTTGAATGTCTTCAATCGCTTCTCATTTATGCCAATCAGTTGTCCCATCGGATCCAAAACTGCCAATTCTTCTCCAGTTCCAACAAAATTTATGTCAACATCACATCTCACATTCTGTCTTTTCAAGACACCTGGAAATTTGACCTTAACACAGGTTTTCCAGTTCTTTACTCCCAACGATTCCAATTGTTTGGTCAAACGTTTGTTGTCTTTCAGTAATTCATCGAACCTCTTTGAAATTGGAGGTAACAACTCGTCTATCAAACGCTCCAATTTTATTTGCTTTTCACTTTTTTCACTCATTCTTATGAATTTATAACTAATATATCAATTAAATTGAAACTAAATTTTATCGCTTTTTTCAAAATTCAAACGAAAAACCAAACGAATAGACAGTCAAAGGATTTGACACAAAAACACATGTTTCCACTGAACCCACAACTCATAAGACTATTGCAATACTTTTAAT
>JAQGAR010000824.1:0-11939 GCA_034697865.1 Oribatida sp.
ACAGGTAAGCCACTCTATTCTATCTTCGATACAACATTAAGTGTCCCTCAATTTTGTGTTCAATCCATTTGTTCTGTCCCTCAACTCACATAATTGTCAAAGAAGTCACTCACGTATTGGGTCTCCATTTAATTATGCTAAATATTTCCTATGATTTAGTCGTAAGAGAAATAAATATTAAATTCTATCGAAACTATTATTTCGACACAATTTTCGATTTCATTGATTTATTGAAAAAAATCAAATCATTTGTAATTTATTCAAATGTGTGACGAAATGGCTCTCAACGGAAATGAGCCCTTAATTTGAAAACAATTTTAAAATGAATTACTTTAATGAATCAGAATTGTTATAAAATGTGAAAAACGATCGAAACATTTTTAAGAGTACTTTTACTTAGCGATGAAATATCATAACTCGAGTGGTGTTTATGAAGTGAAAGGTTGTTCTCAATCCATTCAAAGCCAAATTGTGTGTCAAACAGTCTTATGACTGACCCAACAAAAAAGTTTATTAAACTTATGTGTTGTTAACAAATTGCTTTTAATGGCTCACAAATCTTTTGGTGATTTATTACTCAATTTCTACGGATTATAAGTCTCGGGAGAGTCGGTGTTAAGTAAATGCAAAAAATGTCAGACTATTAGAACATTAGATCCGTTCAACACTCAAACACAAGTCGACTGAAACCACTGTTCCTCTGTTTGGCTGATATCGTAAACAATTCTGTGCGGAATATTCGTGTTTCTCCTGTTTTTCTTGTCATTGAACTCGAGGGCTTGTTTTCGCCAATGAATTACAGGAATCCAGTCTTCATTTTAGCGTTGCTTTAATCTCTGTATTCAATGAAATTTTTAATCCACTGTTTCTGCGAATGTTTTCTGAATTCATTGAAGATTAATCGAAAACTAAAAAATTAATGAATTTACACCAAATTTAGCCAATTAACAGATTAATGAATATTAGGAAATATTTAAATAATAGTATTAATAATTTACATAAGACTTCTTAATCGGAGTCTGTAAACAGTTCTATAATAATATGAGATTTTAGTTGAAATACTGTTTTGTTGGAATTTAAGGAAAGTAATGTGTATTTGAAAGCTTTTTTGAGAAGATTTGAATTTTATTTTCTATTTTTAATACGATATTACAGTTAAATAAATTTAGTTTTAGTAATGTCTGAGAGCTATAACTTGACATCAATCGAATTTAAAATGCATTCGACATTAAATTTAATCGAAATATAAGGACAGACATATGTTTTCAAGTCTTCAGATCCAAATTCTTTATTCAGACTGAGTTTCAAATATATCATTTGAAATGAGTTTAATTTAATTTTTTATTATCTCAAACCCTATGACTTAGTCTTAAAGAAAATTGATTTAATAGGAATTGAGAATAAGATGGTCTGTGGAAGTCAGAAAAAGTTTGTGTCACTGTCTCCTCAGTTTCTTCTATTTCTTTAAACGAGTAATCAATATTTGGTTATTTGTTGGACTCAACCCATCGGTAAACATGTGTGGGCTGACCCCTCCATTCTATTCCATTCTATAGTTTGACAAAATGAAATTCAGTTATAGATAAACTAAACGTAGGCCTAAAATAAATTGATTTAAATTTAATTATTTCATAAATTATTTTCTTCATATTAGAAATATTTTGGTTATTTTAAAGACATCTTCCGTTCAAAAGAGACGAAACTTATCTTTCGATTGTATTTCAAAATTAATTTAATATTTTTAATGAAAGTATAGCTCAAAAAGTCATTGAAAATATAAATTAGATTAGTTTTGAGAATTCAAAGACTGAAAACTATTGTAGATTTTATTCTCACTTTTGTGACAAAACGTAAACAGAATTTCAAATGAAAAGGAAATAAACTTAAAATTTCTTTTTTTGTCCGAACAGTTTTTTGAACTTTGGTTTTGATTTCTTTATTCGAATATTTCTGATTGATTTGAGAAAAACGGAGGGAAAGTGGAGTCAATTTATTTATCAAACAATAGCGAAATGAGAATAAAATTTTTGTTTGAGGGTATCGTTCGCTGATTTAATCAAAGTTTACCATTACTTCAAAATATTGTTTGTAAGCGTTTTTGTTGGAGAAAAGCATTGCTATTGTCTGTCAATAAATTCTGTATTGTATTCTTGTCCTCACATCCAATGAAGACTCGAAGGAATGAGTGTTAATGTCTTCCTATGATTGCATCTGAACTATGTTTGGCTCTGTTCTGGTCTAATGTAGTGACTGTTGTATGACTACTACTCCTCCGGTATAGCAGTTAGACATCAATAAATTCATTGCGTTCTCACTCTTACGTGACTTTCATTTCCAAAAACAATGCGTTTCTGTGCTTAAGATTTGGCTTTTATTATCGCACAAGAATTCAAACCACTTTTTGAACAAACATTTTGTCCTCTTTTCAAGGCTTTTGCTTTACATTTGAGATTTTGTGATATTTTTGGATAAAACTGTATTTCAAACATAAATCAAAAATGAAATCTTTGGCTTTGGATTTGGATTTACCACAAAACAAATCAAACAATTTTCAGTTTTTCATTTTATTGATGGCTTTGCGGGAAAGCAAAAAAGTGCTGTTCTTTTCATTTCTCTGCGTTAAACATAATTATTCTGATTGAGCAATGGACAATTAAATTGACTGTTTAAGCAACTTAGTTTAATGTTAAGAGCAAGTGTGCTTAATACATTTTTCTACAACAAAAGAATTGTTTAATCAATTATTAAACAAAATTGATGTTTTTGTTAGCAAAATTGTCATTTAGTCGAATAATCAAGGGCAAGTTTACTTTGACCAAAATAAAGGTCAATTTAAAGCTTTTTGATGCTCGCACTAGTTCAAACTGGTTGCTAGATAAATTTTATTAAGAGGAGGGAATGGATCGTTTTGACCTCTGGATCAATGTTTTATCAAAAAGGAAATTATATATCATTTTGTTTGTCATAATTGAAGAAACAACTGTTTTACTCGATACGAAAGGTCCGGAATTGAAAGGCAGGAAAGCAAAGCCTTTGATTTACAGAAACTAAAGTATTTAATTAAATTGAAAGACATTACAAACTTTATTTCTATTAATTTTTACTCAATTTAATTGAGTTCAACATTGATCTCTATTTTTTTTGCCACTAATTTTTCTTTCATTAAATTATATCGAATAACAAATGAAATGATTTTTAGACGAATTGACGCAAATTTAATAAATTCTTATCAAATTATTTGGACACAAATAGAAACGAAAATTGTTTTATATAACAGAAGCTTAATTTATTTGTTATATAAAATATCAATTTATTTGAGTCCACTTAAATATTGCGGTTTAGGCTTCAATTGTTAGTTTTGATTCCAAAAATTAGATCAAATGTTTTGTTTTGAACGTTTGTATCTAAATATTTGATGACTTCAACCTTTTCTAATATTTAGAACACATGACATCAGCACAGGTTTAGTTTTGGAACTGTAGGGAGCGATCAATTTTATTTGCATTGATATTTGCATCGACTGGTGATGTGTTCAGAGCACTCACATCACTGCCATTTGCCATCTTTTAAGGATTTAATCCATTTTCTGAAAAGCTGTGGAAAACTGTATTTCGCGAAAATAAAATGATTCAAACGTGTCATTGAATATTAAACAGTTCTCTCATCTGAATGTCATTTATCTGTTGAGGTTATGAATGAATTTTTTTTTATGGGTAAACGCTTTGAAGAATATCTTAATTTCCGATCAAATAATACATTGAATTGAATTTAAATATTTCATTTCTTAGTCTTATATGAGAACTAATTTAATGTCAGACAAGACTTTCAATCATAAGTGACATATGAAGCAAATATGCTGTCAATACCATTGAGTCTTTGAGCACAACCTAAACACAATTTGCGACAAACCATATTTCAGTATTTATAATATCGCACTTATATTATTACTTTTTCGTCGAAAAGCACTTCCAGAAGGTATATGAAGTGAACAGTCCCTCTCACAGTTAGCAAACCCCACTATTTGTTTTGCGCACACAGTAATTCCAGTGCTCTTCTCTGCATTTATTCCTTAGCCCTTAAGACTTATTCAGAGCATACATGTCCAAGGGGAATAGTCGGAAACCTCTGAGTGGGAAGGACGACGGCCATTTTTTCAGATTTTTGGTAATTTAGCCGTGAAACTGAATTCAAACCGAATTAAAGACAATTTAAACTGAATTTAAGCCTAATTTAGCTGAATATTCGGTTAAAATGGTCAAAGTTGGTAAATTTTAAGCAAAATGCCGCCATATTAAGATGCCATTTTATCCACAACTATACTTCCCTAGAGCACGGTAAAAATACCTCTTAGAGGGCCGAGCTTGGACACCTCAGTTCAGAGTAACCGCAATAACGATAAATAAATTTGAGTTTGTCTTTGAATGCGATTGCAATCAATATTAGACGATATAAACCTAAATCGTAATAAACATTGTCTCAGTTTATGTTCACTTTTTGTCAATAAAAGAACAAATAATTTATTAAAAACTCTATTTTAGATTAACTCGGATTCACATAATTTAGATTCAATGCATTTCTCAGTTTTCAGACTTTATTTATAGACAAACGTAATGAGAAAATTACTTTTATGACACAATTTCTTTCCAATAGATTTTTTCTCCTAAAACCATTTCAAAACTATAGTTATTCCTTTGCCTTTTGCCTTGATCACATTGACATTTTTCTGAAGATAAATATATTTTTAGATAATCTAACGATTGATTGCTTTTTAAAACCACTTTAGGTTTGGTAAAAATGGGCGTTCATTGTGTGACCGGCAAGAAGGTGGCCGTCAAGATTGTCAACAGGGAAAAGCTCTCCGAAAGTGTACTCCAGAAGGTAAGTCTCAGTTAGACGTATGGCTCAGACACATATCGATAAAAAATGACAAACCAGACAAAAGGATCGGCAGTTTTTCTATTTTATGGCCAGACTTTTATGTCGAAAAGAAAACTCATTTTTTTGTTCACTTGTAAACAGGGATTCCCAAAGGGGATCATCCCAAAATCCCCCTGTTGTACAAAAACTTGAAAAATCGCGCTCGAGGGACCCCCTAGACCATTTTTAGTAAAATGGTGCTTAATTGGTCAAAATGGTACGCCATTGTCCCCCTCCCGGATTCCCCTAAGAATTTTGGCAACATTTTGGACAAAATTGCCCTATTTCACTGAAGTTGCCGAGCTTGGGGATCTCTACTTATAAAGAAAGAAAGTTATGTTCGATAAGGAATACGACACAAAATAAAAATAGTTTTTAATATAAAATATTTGGCTGCTTCTCAATATTTGAATCAAAAAATTTAAATAATCGCAAAATTGATTCCAAAATCTGAGTCTGTTTTATAAGACAACTTTTTATGCATTCATTGAATACCTTTAAATTAAAAACTATGAAAATGAAAACGAAATTCAAATGTAACCACTCTTTCAAAGGTTATTCCAAATCATTAATTAACCTCATTTATATAAATGGTTTGCAATGATCACGAACCTCGGCAATACATAGTGGGATACAGGGGACTTTCGGTTGAGCTAGGGTTAATATTCTGAAACACTGGTGATTCATTAGTAATGAATTAATTGAAGTTAAAATTTTCATAATGGCCATGTTCAATCGAATTTTCATCAGATCAACGATGTGTTACGAGTGCTTTAAACGTCTTTTTAATCCTAATTTATAAGTAGAACTAAATTTTAATTGTTTACTCTCCTCTTGCTTATGTGTTGGGAGAGTCTTTGCAAAGCACCAGGAGCCATTATTGATTGAAAGTTCTAGAACTCAGCTCTACAAACTCGTAGTCTTATTCAGATGCTATCAGATGGAAATCAATTTTACGTTCAGTCAGATTCGATTATGAGCAAGGTGCTTAATTCAAAGGGATAAGAGTATGAATCATCCTTTAAATGTGATGACTGAAGCAATTGCTTTGTTTGTAAACTGCAATCATTTACAAAAGATTTGTGTTTTTGTTGTCCAAACCGATGAAACGGCTCTCAGCTTAATGTAGGAAAATATTTGGATAACCTCCTGGTCGTCATTAGACCACTCCTATAGTTTGCTTTTACAGCAAATATATTAGTTTATTGTAATTCCCATTCGATGTGATGTCGTCTCGAATGAGTAGTTTCTCACAATGTTATTCACATATTGTTTTCCCTTACATTCGAACCCTTTTATTGGTGACAATGAATTAGATTTGTCTCCGATATTACTATTGATCACAATTTATTAGTTTTCGGATCAAAATTTCATCAAGTCTCTTTTTATTGCCGGAAATTTGAAAGATTTTATGGAATTTCGTGTCAATTGAACTAAATATAGCAATAAAAACAAAGTGAAAAGGATTGACAATTGTCTAAATTGGGCTCAAATGCCCCGTTTTAACCAAAAAATCTATGGATTGGAAGAGCAGAAAACCATTTGCCTTATGTTTGTTTCTCTTTAGACTCTCATTACAAACCAAATACAATTGAATGCATTCTTTAAGCGAGTATTAATTGCGTCCAAAATTCAACCACTATTTTATAGATTAAATAATTAGGGATTAAATTAATTTATAATTTGCAGCAGTTTTTTCTTACTCCAAATATAGATAATAAATCAAGAATTTAATCTTTTTTGGTTGAATCGTTGAACTTCGCTTTAGATCAATAAATGATTTAAGGAATGAAAAAACTCGTAAACAATAAAAGACTTGAATCAGATTTTTTGCTTAACTTTTTCAAGCATTTCTCAACGAAATCATGAGAAAAGACTAATTATAAATGATTTTAAATGTTCTATATACATGTTTATAAAAGAGTTATTAGGAGAATATTTTTTGTGATAATAATGATGTCTAAAGAATACTAAAATAACTATAAATAAAGTGTATATTAAATGAACTCATTTTTTATGTTGACATCAGTTCATTAAAATATTGAATAGACGTAAGGAGCAAAAAGTTATTATATAAAAGTCAGTTCTAATGGTTGCAAATGTTTGACAAAATAAGTCAATTTTGAACGCATTTACGATTCATTTCAATCATTATTACTATTATCACAAATATTTATATCTATTATTATTTATAACTCTATTTCTGACTGTTATTTACAAAAAACTATTAATTCAAAAGAATTTCTGTGTTTTCTCTACTTTTCAATTGAATGAATAGTTTTCGAGTGTAATAAAAGTTAGCGAAACATGTGATAGCACTTCCTCCTCACCACAACCCCACACAACCATATATTTTCATAACTGATACTTTGGTATACTTTTTTATTCATCCGTTGGACTATTGGGTACTGCCTTTCGATTTGCGCCAATGTTTTGCTCTTTTATCATAACATAAATTCTAACACAAAAACCTAATGCCATAAATCATAGGAATCGCTTACAAGAGCCGAAGATATAGTTTTCTTTAGACTCGAGTAAATGTATTAAAACTGAAAAATTATTCCAAACATTCCTCATCGCAAGCAATCAAATGAACTCAAGTTCACAATCACTTGCAGTACTGGAGAAAGGAATGTGTGACTCCTCTCCGACTCATTGTCTGTTTCAGAATTCTTTGCATTACTATTAGAGCCCTCACTACTAGTGCTTTGTTTTTCGGGATTATATACTCAAACTCTCAAACGATCTTTTGTTAGATTCAAACCCAGAGCAGAGATGTTCACTCGCTCTCACCGCTCTTTCCCTTATTCTCCCTCTCAAAAGTATAGCAATAATTCTTCGGTTTAATGGACTGAATTTTGTGAAGTTCTTGAATATAAATGACATTTGTTTATACTACCAATCAATGTTTTCATTTTAACCAATTATTCTTTTCCTCGAGCAATCCATTTTGTTAAAATTTGCAGGTCAATCCTCTCAACATTTTGGATCAAATATTTATATGACTCGCAATTTTATAGAAACAGGGTATTAATTCAAATATTTTCTTTGGTTGTGAAGTGTTGTTTTGAAAATGTATGGCGTGAGGGGTTGGGTCACAAGAATTGCATATAATGTAGTGTTGGCCCCCAATAACCAAATCCTCTCCAGTTATTGACATTTTAGATTCAAGTCATAGCGAACTGAAAATGTGTTCAGCCGTTCATATAATATAACATAAGATCTGAAAGCAAGTCCTTCAACACAACAATCAAATGACTTGAGGCCAGAGATCGCATCCATGCGATACAACCGCTGTATATCTACCGCTGCCATAGTTTCACGTATATAACTATTACCAGAAAAATTACCAAACTATCTATTCTAGTGTTTAGGCCAATAGATAAACAATATCTCCCATCTTATTCTTTACTGAGCAGAGAGAGAGAGAGAGAGAGAGAGAGAGAGAGAGAGAGAGAGAGAGAGAGAGAGAGTTTGATATATAATGAGAGAATTGAATCGATTTTTATTCGTAGAGATTTTAAGATGAATTCAGAAGAATTGGAACGAAAGTAGTTTTCAGTTTCTATTGAATTGAATTAAATAAATAATTGAGAGTCAAGTCTGCCGTAAATAATATTAAAATCTTTGAAGTGGTTAAAAATCTCAATTATATTGAATAAGTTAACATTGAAGCGCATCATTAAGACTCTGAGGAATAGTTGCCTTTAGCTACTAATCAAGACTTAGTTCTGAGTAATTGAATTGGTATAAAAGATCAGTCGTTGCGTTAATTGAAAATTATTGTCAATAACTTATCATGGTGATTATCAGATTAATGTTTTAGAACTCTTTTTCGGTTTAAGATCAATTAAAAACAATTATCCAAGAATAAACGCATTGGACAATAATTTGGTTCTAATGCCCTCAAAGATGATAATTTGATTTTTGCTTTCCATTCTCCCCTCTAATGAAGCCCTCCTCCCCTCCTGATGAATGAGTTTGTGTTTTAGTGCTTTGCTGTTCGCACAATTTTTTTATAGCTTTCCATTTGATGTGAGAGTAATATAAGAATTTTCGTTAAGCCATAAGTCGTCGAAGTATTTGAGAGAAAACTATTGAATGTGAGGTAACGTAACATAAATTAAAGTATAGAAAACACGCGAATATATAGTTATCGGCCGACAGAACACAGAAATTATGATTACGTGAGGATTCCATTCAACGGATTATTGATAATGTTATTGACCTAAAAGACAACCATTTATTATAAGGACCTCATATCTAATATTGAAATATTTTCATGAACTCAATCATAACTATTGATCATAAAATTGCTTAATATTATTATTTCTAAGTTTCAAGTTCGATTAAAAATCAGTTAGTGGTCAATTCAAAGTTTGATTGCTTGCATACTGTTGTTGTTCCTATCAAAACGCAAAGATATTGGATCTTTATTTGTGTTTTAATATTCTTATGACGTCTTTAGTTTTGATGTCATCAAAGTAATTACTAAAAGCATAGGGTTAGGCAAGACGAGTCAATGATAAATCATCTTGATTATACACCTTAAGCTTACAAAAAACCCATAAAAACATTGCCAAGGAGAAATGATCAATTTCCCCAAGTATTCGCCGCTTCGAATGTTTTCTTTCATCACTGAAATGGATTTAAAATTAATTTAAGGCAAACTATTTTTAACTAACTCAATCTAATCTTTACTTGAATAAAATCAGGCCCAGTATTATCGACTAGAGTTTGTAACCATGGCTATTACTGAATAAAAGAAAATAAAAAAATAATGCATGAATTTATTTTTCTCAGTTTTGTTTATTTATAGAGTCAAAGGGATTGACTGACTATGAAAGAGCTTGTGTTTCATCCCGCTTTTATGTTTTCAAATAAACATTTCAAGTATTCCCTAATATAAACTATTTGGAAAACCATTAGATTTATTAAATCTAAAATATTTGCTCATTTAAACAAACAAAATGTCATTTCTCTTTGAATTTTTATTAAAAGATAGTTTGTTTTGAGAAATTCATAAGTGTTTTGTGTAAGAAATATATGAATCGTTAAAAAATCACTTTTTATTGTAATTTTTTCGATAAATGCATTTACAAAATGCTTACAAAGCATTTGAGTATTGAAAGGAAGTTAGCTTTCAGTCAAAAAACAAACAGTTTTCAAAGCGTTTCTAAATTCTGTTTGGTTTTGAATCTCCAAAAATATTCATTTTTTTTAACTACAAATCGGCTCATAAACTCTGCATTTTGTGGATAAAACTGACTTTATTTATATTTTTGAGTAAAAGTAAACTTTAATCTAATATAAATTTTGTTGTTATTGCAGGTGGAAAGAGAAATAGCAATTATGAAATTGATCGAGCACCCGCATGTTTTGGGACTCTTCGATGTCTATGAAAATAAGAAATATTTGTAAGTATCGATACATTTGTTTGATTAAAATCGATATTAAATTCTTTGGAACCGACTCTGATATTTGTCGAAAGCAAAGAACATTTTGATTATTAGTATATATTTTCAATCAATAATTGATTTGTTATTTTGGTTGTTATCTTATCGTCTTTTGCCGACAGATATTTAATTTTGGAACACGTCTGCGGAGGAGAACTCTTCGATTATTTGGTTAAGAAAGGAAGGCTGACCCCCAAAGAGGCGCGTCGTTTCTTCAGACAAATTATATCAGCGCTCGACTTCTGTCACAGCCATTCCATTTGGTATGACTTTCATTTGAAGCCTAAAAAGATAGCAAAAATCACGACATTATTGTTTCTTTTTTTTCGTAATTTGGAGTCATTTTGTTTTTTTTTTAGTCCAAAGTATAGCCCAAAACCTGTTTAACGACTGGTGTGGACCAATATTATAGCTTCTGACCCTATTTTCAGATAAATATTTAACTAGAATTTCATACATTTATTCATCACTGGCAGTCTCTCCCCATGAGGTCAACCAATTTAGTGTTAGGCATGACCTCCGAGGAACATATGTCAAAATGAAATAACCATGTATTTGATTGTTCTGAACACTAGCTATGAATCAATTTCAATATTATATAATAAATTATTTACTAATCATATAAATTGACAAATTTAATGGTTATTCTGCAAACCAAATACAGAATATTTTTGTAACAAAAATCGATGACTCGTTTCTTCAATCGTATCAAACCTTATATGAGACTAAACTGAGACTCACTTTAAGGTTGGATGAGAAGAAAAAATTGATAAATGATTTTCTTATCGATTTTAGGCTCGTTTTTTTAAAAATAGCTTTGAATAGATTTGAATTAATCAGATTAAGTCGTGTTATGTTTGGAAATAACTGACAGAATTAGAGTTAAATAATTACTCATATTTTGATTGATTGAATTGAAAGCGAAATTAATTTCATAAAAAACTAATTTTATTTTTGGGCTTTAATTACAGTCATAGAGACCTTAAACCAGAAAATTTACTTTTGGATGAAAAAAATAATATAAAGATCGCCGATTTCGGTATGGCTTCCCTCCAAATTGAAGGCTCAATGTTAGAGACGTCGTGCGGTAGTCCTCATTACGCATCGCCTGAGATTATAAGAGTAAGTCTTCCATCACTTTATATCCAAGTATAATATCATTTTCAATCATCTTTTGGTTTATCAAACATTGATTCCGAGTGTATTTGAAAGCAAATTGTATTCTACACTCAATTCATAGAATAAATCTCATATATCTTTAGCCTTTAATTTCGTGCAAAACAACAACTTTTCTTATATTGAAAGCGGTTTTTCCAAAAGTCAGAGAAATGGTTGTCTTATTCGTTGAGATATGTTGTGAGTCCTCACGACATATGATTTGCATATTTTCCTTATATTAGAAAACTTTAATAAATTGACAAATGTTCAGAAATTCAATCGATACACAATCTCCATTAAATATACATGTACAGTCATTTTCACAAATGCGTTCTTGGCCCGAAATCATAGAAATAAAATTGAATATACAAAGATTAAGATGTCTAAGTTAACTCTCAAGAACTTTGT